>BRYE01000001.1:18696899-18699399 GCA_030159115.1 Actinidia arguta var. hypoleuca
CTAATTTACCGTCCAAATCAAATCGGACCGACCGAAGTAAAGTGGACCCAAACTGACCGGTCATATACAAATTTTGGTCAGTTTCGATCTACTAAGATGTCAAACTGCAACCGATCGATTTTAAGAATTTTCAAACGGGCCGATCAATATGAACTAATAAACACCCTTAGTTGTTAAGATAAGAAAAAGATAGATGATTCAATTTATCAATTCTATCATACAATTTTGTCAATGATTTATAACATGCAATTCTCTTCTAAAGATCTCGATTATCTCCAATTTGTTAGAGAATGGTTATTTAAGCAAGTCACAACCACACATTGTAAAATAAGTCATTTTAATTTTGCTATGATTTTGTCAAGATTTATATGACCCTGTGAATCACTTACTTCAAATGCAATTATTTCTATAGATACGGATTCACTCTCCTAGTGCAGAGAATGGTCATTTGAATAAGTCAAGACTATATATGGTAAAACAAGTGGATTTTATGATTTTGCCATATACAGTTGAAAGTGTGTTTTTAAACTAGGGCTTTATATCACAACTTTGAATGAAAATGGTGATTTAAATAAAGGTAAAAATGTTTAATATGTGTGTTTTCAAATCATACTTTTTACTTGTCATCGAAAAATCATGATTCGGTGTTTCAAATGGAGATTACATTGGTAATTCTTAAATTAAGTGTAACATCTAGATATTGCCCGATAATTTTAAGCTTCATCTTTTCCATTAATTACTCCATATTCACGTAATCGAGATGTGGACTCAATATCATAGTCCTAGTGTGAAACCATACCTCATATTGATTTGATAATTTATAAAATGTCCTAGTATCACTGTTAGTTTAATCTTCCAAATTGAACTTTTAGAGTAGTACTTTAGTAGACCGGGATGACTATTATAAGGCAAGAAAAATCTGTAGCACACACCGTATGTACCATTAAAATATCACGATCGATTGTGGTATATGTTATGATTGGTGTTATGAATATTACGGGTGATGTATATGTTAAAAATATTAAAAAATAATATATTACGTATCATTGTGGTAAATATTATGACTTTTTATAATTAAAAAAAAATTAATTTTTTTTATTGTTATGATCGATTGTGATGAATGTTATAATAATATTATAACTAGATGTATCATATGCATCATTTTTTTTGTATGTACTGTAGCCGCTGACCTACACTCAAGGCATGGAAACCTGGTGGGGCTTTCCTTGCTTCTCTAACTAGAATTTCAAGATGTTGGACATCTTAAAGAATCTGTAACCAATAGCCACCCAATTGTTTCACAATCAAAGTGTATTTTCCTGTTTTAGGCATCATTAATTAATATGGCATCGTCCCATTGATACCAAAAAAATCTCTTAAAATAAATAAAACTCAGAAACACTATCACTAAATGAGATCCGTAATGGCGGTTGAAGAGTTTCTAGTTTGATGTCAGTTAGTCTCGTTTCATAAGAAAAAAAAAACGTCTCAATCACTTAATCAATCCTTCGTCATTAATGAGAGATTAATATAATCTAAATTTGTAAAGTTCAAAAATGATTTTGTTGCGTTCAATGTTGTACTCTATATTACCTCAACGTTATGAACTTTTCCACATGAAACAGGGAAAAGTAGAAAGGAATTAGAGGCTTGAAGAATGCTTTTGCCTTTCCCAATTTCTTGTTGGTGAGAAAAAAAAATCAAAACACGTGCCCACAAGTAATTAACTAATAATCAAATCAAATAAAGAGATATGTAATTTTATGTGATTTGACAAGTTGTATATACGTTCACAGCCCGCACCGAACAGTAGTTCTGAATATATTATTTAGGAGTCATGTATTACAAGACGGCCTTACCTTTTTATAAAGACAAATTAGAGTTTCAGCATAATAAGTACAAAAGACATAAATAATCCTTCCAAAAAAAATTTTTCGCGCCAGAAGTTCTCTTATTCTGCTACTGAACTTGACCCAAATACCAATCAAACTCTACAAAATAAACAGTGGTGTGGAATATAAAAATCTGAAAGGTTATATAAATTAGGGTTAAAAAAATGAATTTTGAGATTTTAGCTAAGTTTTTTTATTGTCCAATTGAGTTTTTTTTTTAAGTTTTATTTGGTATGTTTGAGGTAGGTTTTTTAAAAAAAAATAACTAGTTTTTTTAGATAATCCAAATAACAAACTTAATTTTTTTTGTTCCACTTAACTTAAAAAACTAAAACTAAAAATAATTTATTTTTTTAGCTACACCAAACGAATTCTTGAGAACAAGTCTTGACAATCACTCACCCTAATACATGAACTAATAGTATATACTAAGTGGAATTGAGAATATTATTTTCTTTACACGAAAACAAGTGGATGTGTAGTTATTTGTTTTTACATGTAAATATATTAATGTCTTGAAAACAATAGTTTTGATAGAATTTATTAATAAATACCAATTTGATATAAATAAAGACAAATTAAAAAAAGAGAACATTAATTGTTCTAAC
>BRYE01000001.1:18704399-18714399 GCA_030159115.1 Actinidia arguta var. hypoleuca
GAGTGAATAATGCCTCCCCACATCTAGATAGGCATTGTGGTATAACTAAAAATAAGGAGCCAAATAAAACTGATTGAGTATATTTTTTTTCTCCATTCACTCTATAATCTGTCTAAAAGTGATATTCGAAAAAGCTATTGGCGATACTTTAAATAAGATCTATATGTTTTTAGAGCCCAATTTGGGGTCATATATTTACTAATATGTGAGCTAAAACTACACATTGACCGTTGGATGAAATGTTGATAATTCAAGCCAAGTTCACATAAAAAACATCAACCCAAACAATCCAATATAAAAGTAAACTATTTTAGCTTAAGACTAGCTAAAATATATAACCCAAACTAGACCTTATAAATAACATATGTTGCCTAAAATAGGTAGCCTGGCTTTATTTTTGCAACTTCAACAATCTCAACAAATCACTCTGCTTTATCTAATTTTTGCATTGCACTTGGCTATCTTTGGCCACCCATTCAACGCTATTGGGGCATTTGGAGGTCCAATAAGGAAGAAAGTGGATTAGATATAATTATTCAATTCAATTTGATCGTCCATGTAATCATACATTAAAGATATTCTATCCTATATATCCTATATTTGGAGCAAGTATATTAAATAAAAGGTCTGTTATTTTATTTAATCCAATATCAGATTTGGGGTGACAATATAACAACGAATAAAGAAGAATTTTCAATTTACCCTTATTCCTATCCAATCCTGTACAATGTCAATTCGGAGTGTTACAAAGTTAATAGATTAAGATAAAAAAAAATTACCTTAAAATGCAGTCTGTTGCAAGATTCAAAGGCTTGTAAAAAATATAAGGTGCAAGCAAATTTCCTAATTTATAACTTAACAAACTAATAATTTCTCATGCCACTTTAACAATCACAGCATCAACAAGATTGATTAGGCTAGGCTAACATATTGATTAAGAATAAACTTGGTACCATACTAAAAGATCTAAATATCTAGTTAAGAATATATGAAGGTTGTTTACGTAGATTGACAGCTGATCCTGGTTGTAGTTTTTCTAACTTTCTTTTGGGATATAATATTTTAATGTATAAAGCCGATGTGGTCGTATTCTACATTAGCATCATATCATTTATAAACATGTCATTTATGAATAAATCATATTAGCATAAATACAAAAAAAACACGGGATGTAGCTGGATATGTGAATCTATATTTATTTTAAACAAATCTAGTACTTTCTTATCGGAGTTGTATTTTCCTCCCTTTCGTTCTACTGGGATTCCAACAACAATAACCCCCAAATAAAAACACACACACACACACACTTCTCCTTCTGCTAATCAGAAGATTTCATTTCAAATATGGAGTTGTTGATCTTTGGTCTTTGATTTGGAAAGTAAGCATAATCTGTTATTGCTAAAAACAATTGACAATTTTATTTTGTTACTTATTTTTATAGACCTTGAATGGAGGAGGGGAAGTTTGCAAAATCCCATGAATTGCCCTTTGAGTCAACCAAATGGACAATATTTATTTTAATTAATTACTATTGGTCATGAATTAAATTGAATAAAGATGGGGATGTTTGAATTTGAGAAGTTTTTGTCTTTTTGTTGCAGTTCTTATAAAATATTAATGTTATTATGTCCTTATTGACTTCATTAGGCATGTATATAATTGCTAGGTTAGAATAGTTATTTCTTAGTTTATTACATGACACAGTTTTTTACTGTCCAAATTTTTGGATTGTAAATTACATTTTAAGTATTTTGGATTCTATTTTGATAATTCAAATCGTTCATTTTATAGGTTTCGTTGTGAAGATAATATCTTATTGATCGAATGTAAATCAATATCTATTCAGTACTACTTTGTAATTTAATTACTGAGTGTGACACACATAATTATATTCTTTTATCTTGATATATATTAATTTTTATCGATTACTAATTTATATCCGATCAACGTCATTAAAAAGTCTAAGATTTGACCTTGTCTCTGATTAAAAATAATATATAAGTATAAGACTTTGACAATGTGAGTTATTTATGTATGAGCTTACAAAGCATAATGTGACCCTTTCCACATTTATTTCTATATTGGTTTTGTTTACTCGTAGTTAAATATAATCATTACAATTGAGAAAAATAGGACTATCATTTGGCTAAAATATATGACGGTTGAGAAATCGCCACGTCATGACTATATGTGCAACACATTTTTTTAATAAAAAACATGTTATATAAGTTTCGATGAATAACAAAATAAAAAAATAGCATTGGAGTAGTTATGTGAATTCTCTACCATTATCGACTATCCCTGATGTCAATCTTTTACTGCAATAACGATCATGAAATTTTATTTCAAATGTTTTTTCAGTATTTTGAATGAATATTAAATTTCTAGTGAAAAAATAGAATTGAGAGAGATTTTTGAATTTTATTTGTCTATTTTAGGTTAGGTTTTTAGTAATAGTAAATTTTCATTGAAACAGGGTTTGGGGCGACTAATTTAGCTCTAATGATTTTTAATTTTTTTTTGTCTTTATTGAAGGTTTTACACTACTATACATTTTTCAAATTTAATCACAATATTTTATTTTTATAGATTTCTTATCGATATAAGGTAAAAAATATTTTTTTACCAAACAACAAAAAATGACATTAAAGATAATAATAAAAAAAAATAAAAACTAAAATAGCTAAATTAGTTCTAATTCAACTATCCCAAAGGTTTTGTTACTTGTTCGTTACTAATAATGGTAAAAACAAGAGGGAGCTTAACGTAATTTAAGAAATGCAACAGGTAGTATCTGAAATTTTCTTAAAATTCCGGGACATGAACGTAATTTACCCTAAGAAAAGCAAAGAAGTAGAGCACACTAGTCGTAGATACAGATGTATTCAAGGTACAACTATGGTTACTTTTTAACCAGGCACAGTTAACTAGGGTCGGAAGTTTGCATCTTGACCTAGTTGACAGTTACCGACCACCGACCACTTGTCGAAGGGAGAGGGTTTGAGAGGCCAAGTGTGGTTTTCGTTCGGACCAGGCTTCTCGATAATTTTGGGATATGAAAAAAATTATGTTCATCAGATAAAATAAATAAATAAAAATTATTAATTTATATTAAAATAAATAAATATAATATTTATGTTATAATATTTTATAAAATTATAAATTGAACTCAATAATATTGAATTGTGTATGATTAAAGTAATTTTTACGATACTCATTTTTATAACAGAGTCTATAGTATAACGATTTATATTATCAAAATGAGCTAAAAATGATATTCAAAATACTTGTTGAATTTCAAAGAAGCCCAATCATTTTTTTAAAGTTCAACATTTAAATTTTATCATCATATTAATAAAATATGGGCTCACGATCTCACCCTAATAGTTTTTTCAAATATTATAAACAATTATCGAATACATTATAATTTTATAAAATAAAAATAAAAAGTGAAACGCAAAATCTATCGCCCGACTTTATAATAAGAAAAATGCTATAAACCGCCTTTAGGACAGTCGATAATGTATAAAAAAATATATAAAAATATGTGAAAGTATATTGAAAAGTGTGAAATTTACATCAAAAATTATTTTTTTATTATTATTTTGTGCTCCTTAATGCCTTTAGAGCGGTCGATAGCAAGATCCTTATAATAAAATTTAAATATTAAACTTTCCTATTTTCTTTCCAGTTCAGATAAAATTATTTTTGATTTCTTACATTATTCAATTTCTTAAGCAAAATAATTTTAGTGAATTTAAGGATATCTTTTCAATGTTTCTAAAAACAGTGTTGTTTTTTCAAAAAAAAAAAAGTCATAGAAATCAATAAATTTTCTGAAAACTTTTCAACGACTTTGAATAACCAAACCGAGGTTTGTCCTTATTTTGGTTTCATTGGATAGACTGGAGACAGTGGGACCGGACCCTGTTTTGGTTGTTGTGTGGCTGTGAGGTCTTCGTCGTTTAGTGAGCTCTGTTTTTCAGAGCTGTCAAGGATGTGTTGTTTTGGTTTGAAGTTAACAAAAGTCAAACTTATTTTTCTACCCAATGCTTTTCATGTCCGTGACAAATAGTTTTATGACACGTGCATTGTGCTCGTGAGTCTAACACTTGCAATTATCTCTGTGTTTTTCGTCCTAATCTTGCTATGAGACTCGTGTTAAACGGGCCACAATTGATTTATATATATATATATATATATATATATATATATATATATATATATATATATATATATATATATATATATATATATATACCAATTGACAAAAAAAAAAACTCTTATACATAATCGTTAGAATTTTATAACTTAAAGAATAGATAAAATCTAAACGTCAGATAAAAAATATGGCTGTAACATGGATAACAAATTAGAAAGTATAATTATTTTTAAAAAATGTTGTTAGTTTTAGAGAAATGAGGGGTAAAAAAAATGAGTATTTTAGTGTGTATTTTTATGGGTACCATTAAAAAAATAATTAAATAGGTAAAATATATGCCCATTTTTTAAAAAAAAATTTATTTATTGAATCACAATCTATGTGAACCCCACACATTTAATAAAAAGAAAGTGATATTTTTTTTTAAAAAAAATAGTCTAATATAAAATTTCAACCATTAAATTAATTTAAATAAATTTTTATTAATAAAAAATAACTTAAAATATTTAAAAATATTTATATCTTATATTATAGATATTTGAAAATTTCATTAACCTCTGCTAGAACAAATATTGTAACCTCTTGTAATAGTTTTTTTATTAGTAAATTATTATTAAGATTTTCTGTCAATTTGACAAAAGTGTCCTTAGTGTTGCTTTTTTTTATTTTTATTATTATTCAATATACAAATTAAAATAGCGATAATTTATTTTCTTTTTCGTTCTTTAGAATACCTCCGTTTAAATGTTACCTTAAAAATTTTCTTCGGTGACCCCACGACTTCAAATTTTACTTTCTACTAAAAAAAATTGTTAGGATTTATTACTGAATAATTTATTTTTCAGTATCTGATTAAATTTTAAATTTTTTATTTTCAAATTACAAATAATAAAAAAATATTGTTGACCAAAATATGCCAATTGTTTTTAGCCACCATTTCTACTAATCAAAATAATTTATTTTTTTTTATCTTTCAAAAGTATCTAAAAATAAAATAAATAAACTAAATTTAAATTCATTGAAGATTAAAAAATAATAAATTGAAAAGAATTATTAGTGTACTGAAGAAAAAATGAAGAAGAAGCTAGATCTATTTTAATTGATGCACTAAAAAAAAGAGAGGATGAAATACACTGGCCATCCCGAGATTTTATGTTAATACACAAAGTATCTTTGATATTTGAAAAATTATAATGACCTCTCCTGAGATTTGCATTTAGTACAAATGTCCCCTGATATTTGAAAAATTACACTGACTACCCCTGAAGTTCTGAGTTAATATATAAAAAACCCCTGGGGTGGTAAGGGTATTTTAAGGGGGTGTTTTTTATATTAACCCGAAACCTCAGAGGTGGTCAGTGTATTTTAGGAGAAATTTGCTACAAGTTTCAAATCTCATGGGAGGTCATTGTAATTTTTCAAACGTCAGGAGTATTTTGTGTATTAAAGGCAAACCTCAGGGAAAGCCATTGTATTTCACCCAAAAAAAATTGATGCACCCATTTATCTTGATATTAATTAAACTCGATCAACCATTTATCTATATCAAAACAACGTAATTTTTTATATTATTAAAGGTTACAATAAGATCTACAATTTGAATATTTTGGATCATTAAAATGAACCAAAAATAAAATTTAAAATGTATGAACTACACCGATGCAGTCCCAAAATGAATTGCAGAGAAGCCTGATCTATTTTTTTTTTAATCAATGGTGATCAGAGTTACCTAATAACAAAATAATTCATATTTTGGTGGACGTTTTGTTTACCTAGTTTAAGCCTTTATAGACTAATTTGTATCTTTATTTTACGGTCAAATTTTGATTTTTACTTTTTACCAAAAAAACACATAAAAATTTAAAAAATCAGCTAAATACAAAAAAAAGACAAACCATTAACTTCTTTTTGTCTTTAGTGAATTATCTTTATTTCAATTGTTTTACATTTCTAGTAACTCTAATAACGACAAACAACAAAAATAAAATATTTTGACCCAAAACTATAAAAATATCATTAAAATAGCAGAATACTAAAATCGATTCGAAGTAAATTAAAAAATTGACTTAAATTGGGGAATAAAAAGGGGCCTTATTCTACACTCACGTGAATTGTGGGACCTATAATATCATTTAGTGTGAACCCCATAACTGCAAGTATTGAGTATAATATAAAATATTTAGAAAGTATCATTATCTTTAGCTATAAATTGTTCTTAGAGCGGTCGGTAGTGTATAAGAAAGTGTGAAAATATATTAAAAAATGTAAAACGTGCATCGAATTTTTTTTATTTTTTTATTTTGTACCCCTTAATGAATGCCCTAAAGACGGTCGATAGCATTATTTTTTTCAATAAAAAGGTGCCTAATGTATTTAGGAATTAGCCATGAGATAGTAATTAACTTGTTTTAGAGCATCCACGTCAAACTAGCCAAATATTATGTTTGGCTAATTTAACTAGTGAAATATATATAAAATTGTCCACAACAAAATAGCCAAAATAATTCAAAAAATTAACTTTCCTGTCGTTTCTAGTAAAAAAATGACTAGTAACTATTCATTGTCTATATACTTTTTTTTTAACTAATATAAAGGCTGATGTTGTTGTTGTTGATTATTTATTTATTTATTTATTTTTTATCCAAAGTAGAAGGGGACTTGGGAAGAGGAATGGAAATGACTTATTTTGCTTGGTTTTTAATTTTAGGAGGGAAAATATGTAAAATTTTATTTTTGTTCTCATTTTAAAATTTTCTTCCCTCTTTTTTTCTTTTTTCTTTTTCCATTTGATCATTTGAAATGTTTTTTTAATCATTTTTCTTCTAAATTCAAACAAAAAATATTATTTTTTTCTCATTTTCATTTTATTTTCTTCCAAAATAAAAAAATATTTTTCTCGGAATCTTGATCATTTAATTATTTTCTCTTCTTTTCTTTTTCTTCACGCAAGTTCCAAACTTAGGCTAAAGAGCAATTTACTGTCCCGAATTTGGATCAAGAAATATTTTTTGAATTAAAAAATAAATTCTTTAAATTCACTTTATTATGTGACCCTAAACATCCAATTACCTAAGTGAATCTAAATAGTTTATTTTGAATTCAGATTTTTTTTTTTAATTCAAATTTGGAGGCTGTAACACTGCTGGAGGCTAAAGTATCATATATTATAGGGATAGAGAAAAAGTAGGGGTATGGATTTCAACTGGGACCCAATTATCCGACCAGCAAGGCCCAATAACTTATCAGCATTGTTCACTGGTACATAAATTCACAATAAATTGTTCTGTTCATGTTGTTGGACAACGATGCAGAGTTAGGAAGATCATCTTGACTCCAACAAAACAAACCCATGATTAGGAATGGCAAACAAAAGAAGACACCACAATCCCAACATCATAAGGTCATGCAAGAACCATATCATCTCCACGTCTAGTTACTAGTATATTATAGCTTAAGCTTTAAGAGGAATCGATGATTAATACTTTCATATATATATGGTATCAGAGCAGATATAGATCATGTGTAATTCAAATTTTAGAGTCTATTTAAGTAAAATACTTGCATGTGTTTGGCTTGTTTATGAATCCGATATCATTGGGACATTGTTTGGAGGAATCAAGCATATTTGTTAATAAAAAGTGAGGTTAATTGTGGTAATTAGATGGAATACATATATAATTTTCGTTTAAGGGTATCGTGGTAATTAGATGCACGAGTCTTTAAAATTTATGTATTTCAAGATTATCATACATAATATGACTGTATGACTCTTAAGTACATTAAAATATATAGAGACGTGGGTCTAGTAAAAATACTGAAAAAAGTCTTTTTGTTACAGTGAGGTTAATGAGAAATCAATATGGGATTCACAATAGAAACTTGTTTGAGGGTGTTTTGTACAACTTATTAGCTACAACTTTTAATTTATTTATTTTTATCTTAAAAGTTGTGTCGGAGTGTTTAACACAACTTCTATTTTTATTTTCTTATGTGTTAGAAATAACTTTAAGATATTTTAAAAAATTAATTTTTAAAAAGTTTTATTTTAATTCTTTTTAAATTTTATTTTTAAATAATCAATTTTAACAGCTGTCCAGCTGCAACAAACACTTTCCTTAAAGGATATCATGGTAACGAATTTCATTTCTTGTTTTCCCAATCCATGTATTATTAACAACTTAGTATTCTATATAATAATAATAATAATAATAATAATAATCTATGCAATTTCCTAGCAAGTGAGGATGAGGTTGTTGGTTCAAAGAAACTTTTTAAAATAGGTGATACACAACCAACCTAAAGGCCGGCATGTCCCCCCCTTGTTTTTTTCTTCAAGTTCATCATTATTTGCATTGACTTGGAATGCATTTCATTTTGCAGTTCAAACCCTCTATTATTTTTGGCAAATGGCATGGGGCCCTCCAATTTTATCATTTATCTCATATGGTCCCTTCTTTTTAAGCTGCCACATTAGTGGGACCCACTACAAATCTTTTGAACTAGGGGGTCCTTTTTAGGGGGGGCCATAGTCAAGCTCAAGCCAATGCAATTGAAATTTATACTGTGTTTGATTAATCCAATATTTGCATATCAAGAACTAGAAACAATTAAAGAATGAGTGTTTTTTTTAATCAAAATTCAAATCTTTCCATTATATAAAAAGGAAGCATGTCTAGTCAACTAGATATAATTTAAGAGTTTGTATTAGTAAAAAATATTATATAGTATGTGATGTGGAAAAAATACACGCTATCTCTTAAAGTTAAATAGTTCAAGTGGTGCACGTCGCCATAGGGACCACTGCACCCATTTTTCTAGTCGCCTCGTGTTATTAAAAACGGATTTAACTCCACTTCGCCTAACAAACGGTTCTTCCGGATCACCATTGGGCGAGGTGGTTTACCTCGC
Source organism: Actinidia arguta var. hypoleuca (assembly GCA_030159115.1). Lineage (NCBI taxonomy): Eukaryota > Viridiplantae > Streptophyta > Magnoliopsida > Ericales > Actinidiaceae > Actinidia > Actinidia arguta. The sequence goes on from BRYE01000001.1 coordinate 18,713,470, forward strand.
CCGAAGAGAGACGTCTCCATGAAGAATTATTCTCCAAAAGGTACTTCATCTCCATCAGAAGACTGTTTCCATAAGATTTCTCCATTGTCCTTCCTCTTGATTAATCTCCATGAGAATTCCACCACGACAAGGGACCCATCTCCGATAGACTCCGTCTCCATCACAACACCTAAAAATAAGGATTGTTCACCAGATGACATCCTCATGTTAATCTCCGGATTATTGGGATATTCTCCCATACTTATATTTCCAAGGAATTCGCCATGATTCACTTACACGTCTCATTACTCCGTCTATATAAATGCCACTCCCCCATAACAAAAAGGTACGCTCAACCCAGGCATCACATACACATTTATTATTGTGCTCGCCCACATTGCCTATAATTATCTCCTGATCCCCTTGGTCTGATTCATAAACCGGAGGGGTTTTGACCGGCCTCACCCCGGCCAATTACTTTTGTTCACTGGTGTGCAGGTCGCCGCTGTGCAGGTCGCCCCATATAGCCGAGGTCTAGTTCCATGGCCGGGGAGTAATTTTGACTGTTGGTTACTCTCCCAGATTTTTACCACAACAGTATGAAAATGAAAATATTATGTTATATCTCACTTTCATAATTTTATAATTGAATAGACCAAATTCTATGGGTACTGGTAACGAAATTACCCACCATGCATGTAGAAATGAGATTTACAATCTAGTATTAATCTTTTTAAAATACTTCTTGCCATAGCAATTTCATCTTTCTTTGGTCATGCATTTTCTCTCACGTTATCACGATGGTACCCTTTTTTAAAAAAACAAAACAAAACAAAAAGAAAACATATTTAGCGATTTGGGGAGTTCTTATTGTTTGTTTTTACTATATTTTATTTATCATATGACATGATACATTCAAAAAAATTAATACAATGGGTCCAATAAATGATG
>BRYE01000001.1:18756899-18764399 GCA_030159115.1 Actinidia arguta var. hypoleuca
TGAGTAATTAAGGAGAGAGAATTGAACCTGTTTGGGGACGTCGTAGTCGATGATGAAGGAACCGGGCTTCTCTAAGGAGAGAAAGAGAGAGAGAGAGAGAGAGAGAGAGAGAGGGTTTTCGGTGGGACGATGCCTTCGAGAAGGATGAAGAAATGGAGGGAGAGACAAAACAAATGGGTTCTCTGTTTCGGCTTACCGTTGTTCTGTTGCGACTACTAACTGTCTAAGCGCCACGTCACTAAGCCCGGGGATTGGGGAGGTTATGGGCCAAATTGGGCTGGGCTTCAGTGGGCCTTTTTAATGGGCCGAAGGCTAAAACTGCTGAAGCAAGTCACGTGCTATGCTCAGTGTGCTAGACTATTTAAGCCCATTAAATAATGGACCTCATCCTAAGGTTTGGCCCAAAGGCCCACTTCACAAACCACGATTGGGCCCAGGTCCAATGACATGTCAATAAGTTAGCCATTAAACTACGATTTCATAAAGTGTAATAAAAATTCGATGATATATAACATTTCTCCTCCTATTCTTTGTTATCTGTATTTCATCAATAATACTCTTGCATAAAACATGGAAAATCATTTAATACTCTGAGAGCAATGCTCTTTCCTCTCACATAACAGTAGGTTCTATTGGTGAAATTTATTGTTGGACCCACTTGTTATGTAAAAGGAGATAACATTATTCTCATAGTACTAAATAATCATTTACAAAAAACTCCGTTCAGATACATGGAATTCAAATCCCCTTTTGGATATATATATATATATTAATTACATAGATTTTAATTAACAATATTTTGAATAAAGAGAGGAGAGAGATGTGTAGATTTGTCAAACAACACATATTTTGGAGTTATTTAAAATTCTTTTATTTTGCTTTTGAAATACAGTGTGTGATTTTCTTTGATTTCAAATAATTTGTCATCCAAACATATTGATGAATTTGAAACAAAAATTTAAAATTCTTTGATTTTAAATTCACGTACCCAAACGGAGTCTAAGGTCCTGTTTGATTTCAGGAATTAAAGGGAGAGATTGGATTAATAAAAAAACATACATGGAACCCACTATGTAAAGCATCATCCCCTAATCCAATAGTTGAAGTTTAAACAAAAAAGTCTCCAAGATTTGTCATTCCTCTTGTGGAGGACTATTCTATACCTCCCCTCCTCTTGGATTAAATAGTCCCACGACTACCCAACACGTCAAAAGTAATAATACCAAGACCTATCTTTTAACTATCATTTTCCAAATGTGATGTAGCATGAGTGTGTAAATGATCAGAAAGGATAGGTGAATTTGAGTTTGTTGATTCACACGTAATATTAAAAAGTAAATTTTTTTTCTAAACTCGTTGATTCTAAATAAATACCGAGAATAAATGTATCAAAAACTTTTGTTGATTCCGAAATACCAAGAAATTGAAAAACTTTACTATGCAATTTAATTTATGAAATCCAAAAACTACTAATTAACATTGCATAACTTGGGTTTTATAGAAAAAACCCTAGGCCCAATGAGAAAGAGAGAGAAAAAGAAAAGAAATAAAATCATAAGGAAAAGCAAATAAAAATAACTTAATTACCAAATCTAGGTAATTAGCTATGGCTATGATTATACTGGCAACAAAAGACAAAATAAAGAATCTTTTCCCAAAAATAATTATAATCCAAATCCTTATAACATCCAAATTATGGCCGAAATTAAAGATTTTGGTCACAATTTGACCGGATCAATGGACATCGATCTTGACAACTTAATAGAGCTTTTCAAAAATGTAAAATTTGAATTTTTCTGAACTCAAACCCAAAAGATCATTAAAAAGTGAGCTCAATAAGCTCAGCGAGCCCTACGAAGTTCACCGGCCTCTATATACTTCTCGGATCCACATGATCACAATGCCTTCTATGATTCAATCAAACAAAGCCTAAGGCTTGCCAGGGAAATCCCAACAAGTTGTATTTCCTAGTTCCAAGAATCTGTATCTAGTTCGATGAACTCACATTAATAGCAGATTCTCATCCAACGGTGCATCACAACCGAGCTTGCAGAACGATCAGTACTGACTCGCTCATCATCATCATTCCTATGATTAAAAACAGCAAACAACGGATTGGTTGGAGAAATTATTTACTACTCTTGGAGCAAATCCCAGCGATGCGAATGATTAATCTAAACAGTAAAATTTATTATTTTTTTTAAAAATTATGATCAATAGTCTAATATCACTAATAACCTCTGGATTACACAAAGACCCAGGATGAGATTACGTGAAATATACGCAAGATCCACCCATTCACCAAAGCTTCAAAACCTACATAACTCCAAAACCACTCTGCACTCTCCTAGTACGAATTCCTTGTCTTCACTCACCCACCCACCCACATAATTCACGAGCGAGTGAGATTTTCAATTGAAATCTTGAAGAGTGAGAAGAGAGAATCTCTGATACCGTGTGGGTGCTGAAATTTCTCTTCATGGCATAACTGATCATAACTGGGATTTTCATTCTCATGTTCTCTCTCTAAAGGAGTAAGAAAATGGGAATATTGCGTGTCTTTTACGAAACCAAATTAAAAAGAGTGCTACTGCTCTTCCATCTCATGACTGACTTAGATTGCTTTTGTTTTCAGGTTTGGTCAGTGAAAGAAAACACCTGAATTGGAAGCTAGCTAGCTATACCAATTACCATATCTAGTGACACTACAAGAATGGAGAATCATAAATATGGATACTGCTGATACACGCCAGGTCTAAGTGTGTCTTTTTTGACAGATCCCGAGGGAAAAAAGAAAAAGAAAGTTTATCTGATGGTAGATGCTGGATGTGGAGGGCATCTTCGTCATTTTGACTCCTATTAAGAAAAAAGGAAACAAAAAATAATCCTATTAACAAGTTCTATTTTGTTTGTCGAATTTCTTACTTTTTGGATATCATGCAATATTTGTTCATTTTGGAAAGTTAATTATTAAAATATTTATTTTATTCTATTTTTCCTCACCTAATTTTGAATTGATGAGATAGTTCAACTTCTTTCAATTTAATAGAATTTTTCAAATATTAATTTTTAAAGTGTAATTTTGAAAAAATTAGTACTTTTTAAGTTGTATTCTTCACTGCTTAATGACATAAAACGGACAATTCAAACTTTTCTAAAACAATGAGATCACCACAAGTCAGCGTGCTAGAAGTCTAGAAAGTAGAAAACGCTAGTAGAAATCTTCGGCCACGACGACGGAATTGCTTAAAACTCGGTGAATTGAATGGAAACGTTGAGGGATCATAACTCATGCCTTTGGCCATGAGTCCCGCCGCTTTTAGGGGAAATTGTTTCGTTTAACCTCCCAAAATGGCAATTTTATTATTTTGGTAATTTTTTGCTTTGTTATAATTCTCAATTTTAAAAGTCAAAATAACCCCCCCCACCTGTTTTGGGACGTTTCCTAAGACTAGTAGGAGTTGAATTCCTAACTAACTCATATTTTCATTTTTTTTGAGATATTTTCTGATTTTTAGGCCTAATTTCGTGCTTAACACGAATTAAAATTTCTAAGTTGTTCTTTTACTATTTAAGCACTTTGTAGCCTCCAAGGCAGTTAGTTTTTTTTGAATTGAATAAAAGAATTTTTTCAGAAGAGTTTTTTTTTTAAGGTTCCAGACTATTCCTTGTGCATTCAAGGAATTCCTAGTGGAATCTAAGGTTATTATCTTGTGACAGACGTGTTCTGCCTCTTGTGACATTCTGCCTGCATCACTTAAGAAGTGGATCCCTAATGAAAAAAATAAACAAATTCGGATGGGGAGAGAGTATAAAAAAAGGTTATACTTATCACCTTTGCAATTTTTTTAAAATCTGACTTTGATGATCATGCATGAAGAGAGAATAGGGCAGGCAGCTTCATCAATCTGAGTTCTCTAACTGACGTTCTAAATCGCAGGGCTTATTTGACTGGTCAGATTAAAATGGTGGGCGTGGGCGGAGTCATACTAGAGGGAAAAAAATTACACAACTATTCCTAACATAATTCATCGTAAATATAATTTTAATTCCATAAAAAATAGTAATTTATCATAAATTCTATAATTTTGACTCCTCTGAATATAAGTTTTGATAATTTTGACCCTATAAAAAATTATTAATTTGACATAAATTCTATAATTTTATAGAATATAAGTTTTGACAATTTTGACCTCCCCTAAACCTAAGTTCTGACTCTGCCTCTACCGATAGGAATACATAACTTCATGGGATGACTAATCTAATGGAATAATAATTAGAGAATTGGTAAGGTTCTATCTCTAAGTCTTGTGTATCCCATATTTTATGGGAATGAAAAATTGTTGGACATACAAATGTGTTATCCGTCCTTCAATTATTTACAATCGAACACCAAAATTAAAATTCTATGAGATTTTCAATACATTTTAATGTTTAATTCAACAAATGAAATGGGTCTTTATCATACGTAAAAAGGGACGCCCATGCGTCTTCATTCTTGAGCCAAAAGCAAAACCACCAAAATTAAAAAATAAATAAATTCCATGAGAGCTATCGAAAAAAGGCAAAGTGTAGATCATAATACCAAGTGCAAGGAATAATAATGACAATTGTGCAAAGCGGCCTTTTCTTTTCTTTTCTTTTCTTTATAAAAAGTTTAATTATTCAAAAAAAATCACTACATTTTGACATTGTATAAATTAAAATACGAAAAGGTTGGTTGGGTCAAATGCTGTGGGGTTACAATCCTCTCATTATCATAGTTTTACTTTGTGTTTGTCCCCAAAAGCTTATAATTATATTCGTTGTTCATTTTATAAAACAGAATGCGATTTATTTATGTGTTTATATATGTTCAACGAAATTAACTTTTTGTATCGTTAACTTTTGCTACAAGTGCTACGAAACTAACCGTTAAGATCATCAATGTGGGCTCAAAAGTGGGATTCTCAAGAAGAGTACGGAGAGATGAGGTATGATGGGCGGTAGAGGTGCAAATTGGGCCTGGGCGGGCTGAGCAAGCTTGCGCAGGTGGCGAGCCGAGTTGGGCCCAGCCCAAAAGCTAATCACCCGACCCAAATCAACCTGAATTATTATTTATTTATTTTTGACTTTTTTTGGTTATCAAACTTTATTTTTGTTTGACACGGTGTTGACACGTGGCGGGAACAGGATAGTGAGCCGAGCTTGGCCCGAAAAATGGGCCGAACAGATCTAGGTTGGTCGTACGTGGGGCTGAGTTTCAGGCTCAAATGGATTGGACTGCTCAAAAGAGTCGTACTTCCTAGAGTTGTCCAGTCTGGATCCACTAGGCTGACGAGCTTCGAAACGAACCCATGCCCAAACAGGTCGAGCCAGCCCAACTCGTGCCAAATCCGAACCGGACGTCGGGCTGGTTTTGCACCTCCAGTGGGTGGGTTAATCTCGAATATGAAAAGGTTAGTTTGGTCAAATGTTTTTTTTTTTATCGGTAAATGAAAGTTTTATTAACTCAAAATAAAATTACAATGAGATAATAAAAGGAAATAAAACAAAACTTATCGCTAAGAGTACATATTCCAACTAAGGCGACACATACACGTAAACCAACATGTGATACCTAGTTTGGTCAAATGTTGTGGGGTTACAATCCTCTCATGATCCTTTTTACTTTGTCGAGCTTGTCCAAAAAAGTTCTCATGCCAATCGATTGACCTAAATCATGGCCTACACGCTCTCCTCATCGGGCCTCGCAGTTATGTGTTTGAAAATTTCTATAGAAAAATATAAATTGAAGTAAAAAAAAAATAGAACCTAATTTTTTGTTCTGTTCATTTGAACCAAAAAAAATTATAACAAAATCTCATAATTACGGCAAACAAGTTTTTCAACTTCAACTACAATTTATAATCTTAAGTAGGATTTTTAATCAAAATTTAAAAGTTGTTTTTCAAAGCAATAACAAACACTCCATATACAAGTAATTATAAATAGAAATAACCAATAATGTCTTTAATTAACGGGAGGAATCAGCTACGACTTCCATTTCATATCGTAGGTTTCCAAAATGGAGAAAAAGCCAATTCAGTCATTACCCACAAAACCAATCTACTCTTCCAATTTTCCCACCCATAGTAACACATGGCAATTGGGTTCACAAATATGGGTAAGACTGGAAAGCGAATCAAGTTATTCGAGCTTAACTTGCTAAAATTTTAATTAAGATTAATTTGTTACATAAACAGTTCAAGTTTGAAAGTATTTTTTAAATTTGTTAAGTTTTTAAAAAAAGTTTGAACCATCTACTACTCTACTTAATAAGTTTATAATATTTAAAAATCTCAAACTAATCAGACTTTGTTCATGATTGATTTGATTAAACCTCTTTTGCTCGTTTATTAACCCTAACTGTGGGTTCGGCTTTCTTCATATAAACAAACTATTTATTAAATTTGCACATGTATGTATCACGAATTGGACAAGTCTGATGACTCTGATAGGTCACATCTGTTTTTGTCAATAGCCATGAGAAATCATGTCGGATATAGTTTTTATGCTTGGATGAATAAAAAGTGCTGTAATATGATCAAATCTATATTTAAACGATTTCACTAATGAGCACAAAAGCAAAATAGCAAATTAAACTGATACGCTTGAGATCTACGAGATTAACCATCCGAATTTTGGCACCATTACATAAACATTTTTTCTGCCACATAAATCAGGAAATAGGCTAATTATAATAAAGGAAAGTGAACAAGAAAAGAAAAAAAAATCATTTATTTTTTCATTTTTGTGGTGTAATAATGTAATATACTAGCAACCCTATTAAAAGCAGGTCGGCCAAGGTAATAATACAGTGCACAATACAGTCTATATGACCATAGCAAACTTGTTCTGCCCAAGAAAGGAAGAGGTAGGGTCTTACCTAACCAAAAATAGGATAAGTCTCAACACAGGGTAGTCAAAAAGAGAGGGTATATAGTGCCCAGTAAGCTAGTAAGAAATAGATGTCTAGATAAATTTTCTCAACAAAATCCCCCACAAGAATATTAACACACCCTCTTATCTCAAATTTGGATTAAGAAAAATATTCTCCAAATTCAAAATGTATAATTCAGATTCATTTGATCGTATGGGTCATATAACCTAGGGGTGGGCATGGGTCGGGTCGGTTCTGAGTCAGACCCAGACCCGACCATTCACGGTTCTAAATTTTTGAATTCAGAACCGACCCGAGCATTCGAGAGAACCGAACAGAACCGAACCGAACGGTTCGGTTCGGTTCTTCGGTTCTCTCGGGGTCAGGTTAGTTCGGATCGGGTCGGATTTACCCAGCTTATTTAGACTCTTGGTGAACACTAAAAAATACAAATAACTCCTACACAATTATATATTTTTTAAAATAATACAAATTAACATCCAATATAATTTAAAATAATACAAACCGAACCACTCCAAGAACCGTATTAATATATTCTCGGGTCTATATATCGGTTCCGTATTCGGTTCTCCTTCGGG
>BRYE01000001.1:18784399-18786899 GCA_030159115.1 Actinidia arguta var. hypoleuca
GGATGGTTGATGTAATGCAAATAAAATTATTTTATATTTATATTTTTAACTTTATTAAGGACATAATTATGAAGTCACAGTTCGATTTCGGTTTGATCCGACGGTTAAATAATGACTCATCCACTAGCTCACTTTTTTCAATTCATTCAACAGTACGATTTTCAAAATATTATGATAAACTTATCTTACTCGATGTATTATCGCAATGTGATCAAAATATGAAATTTTGATTATCAAATGATCATTCCCAAACAACCCGACCTTTCCTAAGAACACACAAGCATTTTGTTCTTATGAAAACACAAACATTTTTAATTTATGATAATATTATTGTGTATCTATTCAAAAAAAAACTTTTCAAATAACTGTTAACGAGAACACTTGCGTAATTTTTTTTTTAATGCAACAAAAACTCAAACATCATATATACGATATTTTTCTAATTAATCATGGATCAGACATGGGGTATGCGACTACATCACCACCATACGCAAAAAAAAAATATTGTCTCATACATTTGTAAAAAAAATGTTTATCATCTGAAAAACAATATATATTCCGACCACTTTCAAATCATCTTATATCAATACAACAAATTGTGAAAGCTCACTGTGTCGTACACTAACTCGTTGAAGATGAAGCTTTGACGATTGTAATGTGTCTTGACTTAATACATAACTTTATCAATACCTTATTTTTTTTACTTCACTTCTTTCAAAGTGAAATGAAGAAAAGAAGAGAGGAGGAACACGGTTCATTGGAGTTTGTCTATTAAATCCATCCGTTATTGTGCACTAAAATCTCTCTAGGATAAGTCAACATAATCCAAAAAAAAGAGGAAAGTTTATAATGCATAACATAAATATTAAATAGCATATATAAATTAATTATATATATATAATATTAATTAATAAGGTTATCACCGTCCTTGCACTACTAAGTATGACTTGGACCTACTTTATAATTAAAGGGTTAAGATTTATTACATAGGAACCTCTCAATTTATGACCCCTATTTACATAACCCTAATCTTTATAAGTGGGATGGGTTAGGTTAATGACAATTCATAAAAATTAATCTGTAAAAAGCATGCTTTAATCCGTCCAACCCAAACCCCCTAAGAAATTTTCTACGTAACTGAAAAAAATAAGAGCAATGTAGGCGTAAGGAGCCTACGAAATTCTTTTGAAAATGAGACAAAATGAACTATTTATGGAGAATTATTTCCATGTTTTTGGGTATTGCCCCGACGCCACTCTTCTTCTTATAATGAAGGGGCGTTAAGGTAATGTCCCAAGACATGGAATAATCTTATTTATTTATGAGGGTAAAACTAAGGATAGTAAAGTTGTGGGTTCGATAGGGGATTGTCCTCCATTTTCTTGTTTATTTAGCCATTATCTCACTCTAAATTCGTCCCATTCTCAAATTAAAGCGAGACAAGTAGAATTTAAATGGTTTCGAATGAGTTCTCATTTAGTAATAATTTTATTTTAAATGTTCAAAGAACTTACCAATTTCACAACTTTAGCCATGTGAGACTGACCAAAACACTAAGGTGATGTTTGTAAATCTATTAATTTCTATTTTTCTGTTTAACTAAAAATAAAACTTGTTTGTGTTGCAGTTTATAATTGTAAATAAGGTAAAATTATTACCACTACCGCTACTATTTTTTTTAAATAGTTTAAAAAAAAATGAACATAAATATATTTTTAGTTTTTGTTTACAAAAAACTAAACAAAATTAAACAAATATAGAACAAACAGAAAAAATAAAAAAATAAAAAAATAAAAACGTTACCAAACATCCCTAAGAAACTTGGAAAAGAAAACTAAACAACCCTAAAAACTATAGGTGGATGTGAGTTATGAGACTTATTTATTTGAAGTAGGAGATTTTATTTTTCTATTATTTGTAAATGTAAGGTTAGTATGAGTTGATATAAGCATCGACATCAGAACTATTAAATTTGAGTCAAATTTTAATTCAAAGAACCAGTTTTTTAATTTTAACTAGTTATTTTTTTATTTTATTTTTAACTCCATTAACCTCTCTATTAGGAAAATCATAAAAGAGTAGATAATAAATTAATAGTAAAGTAGCAAATTTAAATTTATGAATTATTTTGGCTAGCTTACGTGAATAATTTTGAAAATTTCACTATCTTAATTAGCCAAAAAAGAAGTTCATAATAGGAAAATAATTTTTATATTCTTATTTTCTCCAATTTCTTTTCCTTTTTAGTCGGGATGAAATTATAAAAATATCCCCGAACAACCACCCCATTACCAAGGTAAACTTACCCTATGATTTCCTCCCTTAGTTTCGTGTAAATTACGCTTTGTTACTTTTTTCACAGTTACTTTTAAAGTATTTTTTATTCTAAATTAATTTCTAAACTATTATATTGTTATCAGTGTGCAACAATTCCCAATTGACGTCCATTTTCTCGACTGAAAACTCCATGAAAGAAGGCAATCTAAACAGTTTAAGGGTA
>BRYE01000001.1:18799399-18801899 GCA_030159115.1 Actinidia arguta var. hypoleuca
TCAACTCACATGTATACCTTGAGCATATTGATCTTCACATCACCTGTGGGCGAGGTTGGTTACTTCTTATGGAGATGGTCTCTCCATAAATCTCCATTAGCTCAAGACTCTTTCTCCTTGATGTCACCTACAATTGCGAACTGTTCTTCATATAACACTCTCCTATTATCATTCTGATATTTTCGGGATCTCCTTCCATACTTATCTATCTGAGGATCACGTTGTGCTTTCTTTATATGACTCTCTATTCTCCAACTATATAGAAATCGTTCTCCCATCTTTCAAAGGTATGCAAAAAATCGTATTTATTCAGAGAGTTCTGGTGTTATTGCTTTGCCTAGCTTATTCGTCTTGATCTGATTCACATGCCGGATGGGGTTTAAACGGCTTCACCCCGGCCAACAACTTTTGTTTTCGTCAGCGCAAGTCGCTCGAGTGGCTACCAAGGTCAAGTACAAGGTGAGCGAGCAATTTGATTGTTGATTGCTTGTCCCAATTTTCTACCACAAACAGTTTGCATAAATTTTATTGGTCTCTAATGAGATTTTTGACAATTACAATCACTCCTCTATAGTTTTAAAATAACACTGAACTTTGTTACTTTTAAAATAATTATCAAAATTCTCCACTAGAGCTAATTCTTTGACAACAATGATAAGATTATCCTTAAAATTTAAGTATTCTAAATTTATTTTCTTAATACATTAATTAAAATTAAAAAATATTTATTTTTTTTAAAAAAAATATTATTTGTAAACTACTTTATTTTATTTTTTTATCAATAAGTACTTTTTTAAATAATATATATTTTTTACTTTTTAATTACTCCTAATCAAAGCATACTTAAAAATAAAAATTTGTTATCAAAGTTCATTACAATAAATTAGAGCAAGCTTGAGAGAGAAAAAAAATGAAAACTCAAAAATAAGGATAATCTTTTTTATTTTTGCTAAGAAATTAGCTCTAAAGAGAATTTTGATAATAGTTTCAAAAGTGAGATATGTTAGTGTTGTTTCATAAAATACAAGAAATGAGATGGTATTTGTTAAAAAATTTAACGAAAATCAGTAAATTTATCAAAATAAAAAAATGGAGCTAGAGAGAAACTTATTGGGCACAAATAGAGTCACCCTTTTCATTGCTTCTTCTTGGAGTGTTCAAATGACCAAATGGTCCACTTCAGAAAACCCATCAAAATTCCTCAAATCACTGAAACTTTCCATGAAGATTTCTTTGACCAATTTCAGAATTATAAATGAATCAATTACAGAATTATTTTCTTTTGCTCCTTCAAGTTAACTAGGAGTCATTTTGTGAATATTTTGGCCTTATATTCTTTGACTTTTCAAATAAATATTACAAATTCATTAAAATATTACTGTCTCCAAGGCTTTGATGACCATTCGAAACAAATAAATTTTACTGTTTTCTATTATTAAATAGTGCGTATTTAATAATTATTTTTTATTATGTTGATGTACTCAATAAATAAATTTCAGTACTATTTTTCATTGTTGCCTTCATACATAACAGATAAAATTTAATATTTTTTGTACAAAAAATAAATTTTACCGTATCAAAAAAATTGTCCAAAAAGTCTTCTACGACTGCAAGAAAAGTCTTCACCGACACCAAGGGTAGTGGATGGAGAGTGAAGTTGAGTGGCGGGGTGTAGTGAGAATGCTGAGGGTGTAGAAAGTAAAAAAGATGTTTTTGTTCAATTTGACCGAATAGAGTTTTGACATTAAAATTTTATTTAAAAAATAGATGGAAAGAACGTTTGCCCACCTTGGTATTTTATTTATTTATTTATTAATCCATGTTACAGTATCACCCTTTTATATTTGTGCATATGTTCGTTAAGAATTATTAAATGCAAGTAATTATTTGTAAGTTTTACATAAAAGACAAAATTGTTAGATGTAACTGAGAAAAAAAAATAAAAATTAGACGATCTAACTATTCAAAATTATTGAATCATCTATCTTTTGTATTTTTATTTATTTTTTTCTCGTAATATTTTGATCCGAGCACAACCTTAGAGTATTTGTACGAGAATCAAGTGTGAATATCATTAAGTTAATCAAATAAAATATAAGAGCATCTACAATTGACTCATTAAACACGTTATTAACTCTACTTGTTAGATGACATATAAAATTAATATAAGTTTATTTTTTACGTCCAATAAAATGACTAAAGTGACATCTAACTTTAACAAATTTTAGCTTTTGTTAAGTTAACACACTAACACCATATTTGTTTTGAAGATAAGAATGTTAGATTGTAATACAAATCATGTGAGACTACTGACATGTGTTTGTTGACTCCATCTGAGATTGTATATGTAATCCAATGGATTTATAATCCATCAAATTGGTTGAATTTGTGCAATTCAAGTTTTCTGAGTTTTATTTTGAATCTATTTTGATGATTTAAATAGTTAATATTATATACTTTATTGAGAATTATCATATTATGGAAAAATCAAGTTGATCAA
>BRYE01000001.1:18826899-18831899 GCA_030159115.1 Actinidia arguta var. hypoleuca
ACTTAAGTTGTAATCCTAACTCTAGCTTTATTGTTATAGCCCGCAGTACTATATAATGTTTTATAACGGTAAGGGTTTTATTTCATTTTACTGATTTTGTTTTCATTACTGGTGGTTTTGTTTAGTTCATCTTTTTGTATTTGGTTTTGGAATCTATGTTTTTTGTTTTTGCTGGTGATTATTTAGTTTTGACATTTTGATTGGATGATAAAATTTTACTTTAACGGTTAGAATTGGGACCGAATTGTTTTTACAAATGATAAACGGTTTGGTTTTGGTTCTCAATCTTGTGAAATAATTACTATCGGTTGAATTCCTAGTTGCGGTAGACTGGTAGTTTTATCCTAGTCTTTGGCACATCATAGCATGATGAGAGTCTCATTGAGACATCTCAACTCATTGCTCTTTTATACATCTCTCCTACAGGTTGTATATGTAAAAATATAGCTTGAAACTTCATCCAGTAGCGTCATTTAGGTTGTATTTGGATCGAGAGAAACAAAAAAGGAAAGAAAAACGATAGAGGATTTAACCATTCAGAATTATTAGATTCTTTAATTTTTTTAATTTTCTTTTCCTCGTCAAATCTTTTATCCAAACATTGCCTTGTGGAGTTATCCATTTCTTTACTGCATATTTGTAATTTCGCAAAACTTGTCCAAAATCAACTTTTCTGTCAACTTTCAAGCAAAGAACAACACTTTCAAAAAATATTTGATTTTCTGATATTGCCATTCTTACCTATCAAACAATAATTTCAAGTTGGAAAAGCGAAAATGAGACGTGCAAGTACCAGGGAAGGCACGTCCACAATTAAGAACAATTGACTCTCAATTGATTTGTAAACATGATCACTCTGTGTAGCCACTGCTTTGGGTGTGGGAAATTTTTTTCCCTGGAAATTATGCATCCAAATCTGTCGGTCTCAGTCAAATTTTGTATATTACGGAATTGGCAGGTTATTAAATTGTTAATCAATTTATTCAGGGGACGTCTCCAACTTTTTTGATCTATTTTATGAACTTGTTAGTGCAGAATATGTCCTAAAACGCTGATTTTTGGAGAAAATGAACTGCATTATCTCGAGTTCAGTTAGTAGACTGAATCGATCCAGTACAATCATCTTGGGACCTATTTTGAGCTCATTATGCACCTAGAAAATAGTAAAGTCATCGTCTGCTCAATTAGAAGTCAAATTCATGGTACACAAGCCAAGGAATCCTTTTGGACTTGAGCCAAAAAGTATTGGCGCACCGGCATGTTTCAATCACACATGGAGTCGAGCATCGTGTTTTTTTTAAGAGAAACAAGTCTACAACGTGAACGATTTTAATCATTAAAATTGACTCAAAATGAATCTCAAAATAACTGAAATGGACTGGTCTCATCCAGTGATATATCGGAAGACAATCCATTACGAGGAGATATTATTAGCCTTCAATCCATTTTCATTCAATATTAAAGTGACCGTGCCAGACCCAGTTTACGAGGAAATGCGTTTAGTGGGAACTTTTTTAGTTTTATAAATTTTAAAAACCCTAAAAGAATATTAATTATTTGAAACTTCTACAGGGTTCAGTAAATTTGAAACTTTGTCCAATTTTCTATGCACGATCCTTTGTGCAGACACAAAGTAATGGCACCAGGCACCATCTTTTTCCTGCATTAATAAAGAAATCTTTTTCCTGGACAAATGGAGCATAGTAAGTTCCATCAAAGGACCACATCAGATTCTTGATGCTCCAAGTATCACGAATTCGTATAAAGAAAATTTTTGGATATACGAAGAGACGACATGTGATAATTTCGAAGGTACAATTACAAGCACAATTAAAATTGAGAACATAAAAGACCACGTTATAACAGTTAGAACTGAACGGAAGAATGCGAACGACATGATAATAGGGCAAATTCAAATGTTTTTGGGAAGTCCCTCAAGGCCAGAGCTCTATAAATACAATAATATTTGACTGAAAAAAGGATTCCAAATTTCACACAACTACTCTTATTAATAGGGTTGTTCACAGGTCAATCGGAGGATTGACCATAATCCATCAACTGCTTTAATACATTTGGATTTCTTGATCCAAAATTCATAGTTGATTGTTCAATAGATCGAAACCGTCTGTTGACTTAAAATTTGGATTAGGCGGGTCGAATTTAGCGGATGAGTCGGAGTTCTGAACATCCCTACTTATTATCATCATGCTTTTCCTTGTTTCAGGAGCAGAATAGTAAATAGCACTGGCAGGAATAGTTGGAGTGGAAATAGCGATTTATAAAGAGTTCCGGCCTTAGAACACATCGTAGAATTTCTCTTTGTAATTTAATTGTTCTTTTCAGTTCAATTATTATTTTCTTTGTTTTTCTTTACTTCTTAATTGGTTCTTCCTTGACTAAAATTTTTTTTTTCGTTGAGAAAAAAAGAATTTTTGAACACAATCGCTCGGTATTATAGCCAAACAATAGATAATATTTTAATTTTAAATAAAGGATAAATTTTAGACTCCACTCGAGGTTTTTAACGAATGATGTCGCCTTTCTTCTAAATTTTTGAAATATTATCAAATTTTTATACTTTTGAAACTATTATCAACATTTTTCCTGCTATCAAATTGGCTTAGGTGAAGTTATTTTTATTTTTATTTTAACAAAAATGCCCTTAAGGCTGTCTTTTTATTTTCTTAATATATCAATTAAAAATAGATGATTTATCTTTTCCTTGTAGAACATTCCCTTTTAAAATGTTAGCTTTAAATGTTATATTATGTTACTATCGTGACCACAATTTTTACTCTTTTAAGTGCTCATAATTTAAATGTATTTAAAAAATAAACAATATAATCAAATTTGACAATATCATTACGGACAGAAAAATAGTTACATATAACTAAAAAAATTTGTAAGCATTATTCATGAGTCTTTTATTTTTTTAGTATTGATCAACTTTTTGAACTTCTTTATTTCATTATAGATTTGCGAATAATAAAAAAAAATTCACTATTGACCAAAAACAAGTCAATTGTTTTTGGTGAACTTTTTTGCTAATAAAAATATATTTATTTTTTATTTATTTTTGAAAGTATCTAAAAATAAAATAAATAAATCAAATTTAAATTTATTAAAAGAATGATTGGTTTTATTAAAAAAATTAAATAAATGGCGATGTTATGGGAAAAAAGTTATAATTTTAATAGTTGCCCTAATAAAAGAAAAAAGGACAATCCTATTTATAGGCACTTTGTCATTTTTGTCAAAAAATTAACATCATCTATGTTAATTTTTTTTTTGATAATAGTATTAAAAGTAAAAATGTGATTGATATTTCAGGAATTACAAGAGAGGTAATTTAATTTTTATTTTAATAGTAAAAAATAGGATAAATTTTACTGACTTCCTTTGAGAATTCTGACAAATATAGTAACATCCCACATAATTTCAAAAATAGTATTGACATCTCGTACTTTTGAAATTAATGCCAAGATTTTTCTATGGAGTTTTTTTTTTTTATAAAAATGACAAACTTACTTTTTGATTTATGGCTTCTAAATCTTATTCTCTATAACACCCATTAAAATAAATAATTATTCTCTTTTTTTAAAAAAAAATATAATTTATTTATAAGCTATTCTATTTTTTATCTTTTATCAATAAATATTTATTTTAAAAAATTAATTTAAATAGTTACTTTTTAAGCGCTCATAATAAAAATATACTTAAAAAACACTTTTTTGTTATCAATAATTTTTTTTAAAAATTAATCTAAATATTTTATAATTGAAGTTCTCATAATCTAAACTTACTATAAAATAACCTTTGTTATCATTTTTATTTTTTTTAATTGGTGCATTGAGAATATTTTTTAGAAGCCCTAAATAAAAGAGAAATCTTGTTGTTTTTTATAAAAAAATTAACTCTGAAGGGGTCAATATGATTTCTAAAATTATATGGAAAGTGGCTGTATTTGTTAGAAAGTTAAGGGTAAGTAAGTGAAATTTACCCTAAAAAATAAAAAGGCTAATTTAACCCAACCAAAATGTGGGGCTTACCCTAGTGGCACTCTGTAATAAAGAGAACACTTCTGGGCAATCTCGAAACTTTGATTTCCCGCCCAAATTTCTGTATGTTCAGACGTCCCCCCCAAATAAATAATAAATGAATTGTTTTACAGGCACTCAAAAGGTCCTATAGTGTAGGACCTACCTTTTCCACCCTATTGGTTTCTCTTCTTTCGTTTTAAATCTCTCTCTCTCTCATTTCAAGTAGGGTTCTTTCCAAATTCCAATTTCAACATTTTCTCCGTGATTTTGTGTACACAAATACACTAATTTTTGAATAAATCACAACCCTAGATTTACCCAGCTAAACTTTCTGGAACAGAAAATCCTTCGTCTAGTGGTCTTCTTTTTTCCTCTAGTTTATCTTGCTTTCCTTTTTTTTTTTCAAGAGAACTTTTCAGCATATACACCAGGTTTCAAATAATCAAAACCCTAGATTAAAGTTTTTTTTTCGTGAACAGAAAAACTCATGTTTCTCTTCTTCATCGTTTTTTTCTTTCTTTCTTTACCGTTGTGTTTATGTTTTGGGTACATTCATTCATCAGTTTAATGTGTTGCTTTGTTTGGTGTTTTTGTTTCCTTTTTTGGTTTCAGTATCTGTAACTAGGAGATGGTGCCTGAAAACGAGCCGAAGAACGAGGCCTCTGCAGAGTCACCGACCTCTGTACTGGAGGACGAGGTTTGCCTTCATTTCTTTTTTTCGAACGTGCATAACTTTTTTGTTTTTTTTGTCTGTTCTGTTTTCGTTCACTACTGGGGTTTCTGGATTTTTTGTTTTTGGTCCATGAGGGTTGTGGGTTCATGGGTATGAATGCATTTTTTTTAATGAAGAAGGAAAAATAAGGAAACCTTAAAATGCTTTGCCCTGTGTTTGATATTGGAAAACTAAGAAAACAGTAAAGGCTAAAAAGCATAGAACTTTTTGGAAACGGCTCCTCTCCG
>BRYE01000001.1:18854399-18856899 GCA_030159115.1 Actinidia arguta var. hypoleuca
TCTCTGCAGTTACTGTAGTAGAATCCATCCCATTGTCTCATTGAAGATCTTGGGCTTGGAAGTCTTGTCAAATCCGGTTGTAGACGACGTACCTTCCAAGGCTTCCATGATTATACGCTTACCAAACCATTATAATAAAACACTGCCCTACACTAAAGTACGCGGTTGGTGCGCAATAAATCCCCCCGGTTCAACATCCTTGCTGTCTCTCACCCCACACGTGCCGTTTGGACACATGGAGTCAAAGATATAATAATATGAACCAAGAGTCATAATAATAGATACATGTACCTATTATTATAGGCTATAGTAATGATTGATTTGTTGTGACAGATGTTCATGGCAAAACAGGACCACCCGCACGAGTGGTTAGCTATTGGTTCTAGCTGTTCTTTTTAAATAATTTTCAGAAATAATGGTTGGTCCCATACATGGTGGATAAGATATACATAAATTTAAATACAGATTTATTTAGGGAATTCTATTACGGTTTTGTGATATGCTAGGACGTCCCCCTTAAACGATATGTTGAGCTTATTTTTGAGTGTTTTAAAAAATGGATAAAGGGTGTTGCATCGGTGCCCGGATAAAGTAAGAAATGAGTAAGGATTCTTATGTCTCTGTAAATGATCGTGGGTAAACAAATTAGCACATAATTTTAGAATTATATTAACTAATTGGAATATAGAATCCTTAACGGATAAGATAATAGAGTTGGTTGACGTTATGAATAGGAGATGGATTACTATTGCTTACCTGCAGGAGACTAATTTGGATATGAGAGAAAGCTAAAAAATTAGAGAACACATGATATAAGTTTTACTATACTAGAAAAGATAGACAAATGAATATAGTTGAAATTATAGTTTCTAAACACCTTAAGGATTATGTAGCAGCGGATAGTATAAGAGATACCTATAGGAGAGAGAGCTTTCATATAAGAAAATTTCAATGGTCATGTGGAAAACAGTAGGATGGAGTATGAGAGGGTGCATGGAAAATTTAATTTTGGAGATCACAATGAGGTCAATGAGAATATTTTGAACTTTGCTATAACATTTGCCCTTGTAGTTATAAAAAAAATGAACATCTAATCACTTTTAAGAATAAGCCTAATAGGAATCAGATGTACTACTTTCTTAATAGATGTACATACGGCATATTATGTAAATATTGTATAGAATTTACGTAAGAAAATTATGTTTGTATATATTACTTTTTCTGGTTGGTTAGGATAAGAAACCAATTCAATTTTATTATCTAAATCTCTATCTTGTATAGTGTCTTTACTCATGATAGTAGTCCTTGTACTTTAGTTTAATCTATCATATATCTTGGTTGATTCTTAGGGGAAAAAAAATTTAAAGAAAAATTTTAGAATTTGATTATGAGAATAAATTAAATTATACAATTTTAATTATAATAAATCATAGTATTAATTTGGTAACAATTTAAATTATCTGTTCATCTTCATATACCTAAGGCTAGCGAACCAAATGGTTTCTGAGCAAAACACATGAGAACAACTTCGTATAGGGTTATTCCTTTTAAAGTCTTAATCGAACCAATTAATAATACAAATTAGAGAGATTTTGTATTGTACTTGTATTAAAGAGATAAAATTTGTATTGCGAATCTATGCCATTTGGGAATAAAAATGGTTTGATTAAAACTTTAAAAAGGAAAAAAATCTACGATGTGATTTTAATGCATTTTGAGCAGGAATCAGTTGTTCCATTAATCCGAATTAAAATTGTTACTGAATTAAAATTATAGGGTTCAATTTATTGCAATTGAAAATGCAGACTTTAATTTGTTCCCATAATTAAACCCTAAAGTTTTTTTTTTTAGTGATGGGATCGTTGATAGGGCCACGTGCGCATCTTCCTGCGGCTACCTTTGAAAGAAATAAACAGTCAAATCTTTCTGTTTTTAACGGTTGAGATCAATTACTTTTGGTCTATAAACCTGAGTCAGTGGCAGTCATCAGTCTTCAGATTCCATTTTCAAGAAAGTATTCCAACCAAGTCCTACTAATTGTTTAGCGTTATGATGAAGTACTAAAACTGTGAATATTCCTAAATTGCCCTTATTAATGCTATTAATTATATTAATCATATCAAATTAAAATTTACTGAAAATATTTTCTAAAATAAACATTAATCAATATTCAATCCAAATATTTCTATTTTACCAAATCACATATACATTTAATTTATTTTTTAGTTTTTTAGCTGTGTCATGGCTAAAAAAAAACAATTTTTTTAGTCCGTGCTTATCTTGGATTTTATGGTGGGAAGGATGAATTTTTTAGCACCAGTTTGTCCTAGATTTTTTAGTAAACTCAACCCAGCATTAGTGATTTTTTACTAATCATGGCCAAAAAATTCATTTTTTTAGCTATTCCAAACCAAAAAATTTATTTTTATCCCAATTTTTATCAAAAAAAATGAGATAGGTAGGCCAAACGGGACTTAAATACAAATAAAAAACTTCATGA
>BRYE01000001.1:18869399-18871899 GCA_030159115.1 Actinidia arguta var. hypoleuca
AATATTCAATTTTGTAATATTTTTACTATTTGCAATGCATCCATCGCTGCAACCGTGCACAACAAATAAGTTTTACTCTTCTAACACGAACTTCACTATGCCTAAAAACTCGTCAATGCCCAGTGCCCTGCCGCCAAAGATGGTGACCGGAGTTCAAAGTGAAGGTGAAGGGTGGAGATGTAGCGAGAAATTGAGTGGGGTGTAGAAAGTAACAGACATATTTTTGTCTAAATTGCCAAATAGGGTTTTTAACTTTAGGTTTTTGTTAGATGTACCCATTGAATTAAAAGAGGGGTGGTATGGATCTTTGGAAGTTTTAGCATCGATTTACGAGTAGTTCAAAACCCATGGTTCCTTCATCGACACCATTTAATGTCCAAGTCCATTTGATAACTTACCGGGCTTTGAGGGAAAATGATGGGCCTTACATTCTCCAGAAGAAGAAGATAAAGCCCATTTTCTTGGAGGAAGATTGGAAGATTGACAAAATGATGGGCCTAACAATATTCAGTGACCATATAAATTTTTAATAGGGTAAATTTCACAGCCCTCTCCTGACAACCATATGTGTGTTTAAAATAGAATTGACTTTTTTTTATTTTTAAAATTAAAATTAAATTTTTTATAAAGTTATGTTATAGCAAAAAGACAAGATTGTCTTTATTTTTATTTTTAGGGCTTCTATATTTTTTTCTCAATACATCAATTAAAATTTATAGACATTCTTTTCTTTCATTTCTTTTTGTCTAAATAACCTTATTTATTTAGCTATCTTGTAAATTAATGTTTTTGAAATTATTATTTTCTTTTATAAAAAATACTAATTTTTTTTAGTAATACATGAACTTTTTTTTTTGTAATAATTTTTTTTTAAAATTTGATAACAATTTTTGTTTACATGTGTTTAGATTATGAGTATTTAAAAGCAGCGGTGGAGCCATATAGGGGTAAGTGGGGTTAATTGACCCCCTGAAAAAAGTTACACTATTTTTCTTAATTTAATTTATCATAAATATAATTTTGACCCCACAAAAAATAGTAATTTATCTTAAATTTTATAAATTCTATAATTTTGACTCCACTGAACATAAATTTTGGCTCTTTTGACCCTAATAAACTTCATTCTGGCTTCGCCTCTGCTTGAAAGGTAAAAATATTTAGATTAATTTTTTTTTAAAAAAATTATTGATAAAAAAATAATATGTGGTAGGTTCTAAATTAATGGTGGTGTTCTATGAAAAAAAATAAATGAATAATTTTTTGGTATTGAATTTTTAAAATTTGATAATAAAATTTATTTTTAAGTACTGATTAGGAGTACTTAAAAAAAAAAATTATTTAGATTATTTTTTTTTAAAAAAAATTACTTATTAATAAAAAATAAAAATATGATAATTTATAAATAAATAGTATTTTAAGAAGAAAAAAAAAAGAATATATATTTATTCTTTCTGCCTCTTCGGTCTTTATCTAGCTATATATCTTTAGGAACCTGCAAACTTCTTATTCCCACCATCCCTGGAATAGGATCTGCTATTCTATCTCCATCTCTACCTGGGACCTCTCTAGCTTCCACCTTTTTCCTTTCCTGGTCTATGCTATGCCTTTCCTACTTCCTATACCTTAGCTAACAGGGAAACTGATGCTACTATACGATGTAGGTCGATCGCCCTATTCTCTCTCAATTGCCTCTCCCTTATAGATGAGGGGGAGTCCCTTAGCAGTAGCTTCCAACACTAAAGATTGGCCCCGTGCCAAATATGAATGTTTTATGAATTTCATACGGGACTACTTGCCTAGATCAATATGGGGAATTGGGTTGTCACCGATTCAATCTGCGTGGATTGACTGAACGCAGAAAACCTTCCACTGGCAGGCAATGGTGTTTTTCACATGATTGATTGTTACTCATGTCAGCATTCTCACTTCTTTTATCTCCACGTATTGTCACCAATAACCTTCCCCGATTGATAGAACATCCCGCTAATGACACTTGGAAAAGCTGCTTTCAAGGTCTCGTCGCTTCGGCGAATCCCTTGAGCCCTGATACATTTAAGGGTAATCTTCTCATTTTTTAAAAAAATTAGTTGCAAGAGATATACTAATAATTTTAAAAGTAAGGAAGAACATTTTTATTTCAGAAACCATATGGACATGGCTGTATTTGTAAGAAAAGAGATCCGTAAAATTTACCCTTAAAAAGGCCCGATGAGTGCTATTTTCTATGCTTGAAGAAAACTTGGATTAAAAAATTGTTCATATTTGACTAATTTCGAACTTCTGAAATGCCTATGTTGAATTATTTCATGGAAAGTTCTAAAAATTAAGGAGAGAAAGAAAAGTGAATAAGTGTAGAAATTATAACATTTTTCAAAAAGAGAAAAATAGATAACCCATGGAAAACAAGCCAACTTAGAGACTATGAAATTATTCTCGTAGAACTTTTGAAACCGGGAACTTTTGAAAGCCAAATCCCTTTAACCACTTTCTCCCAACACAT
>BRYE01000001.1:18886899-18889399 GCA_030159115.1 Actinidia arguta var. hypoleuca
CCCCGGGTTTGTACTTTAATTGGAGCAATGATGTACAATAATTTAGCCCTTTTTCTTTGGAAAAAAAACAGAACACACGTTAACATGGCCTTGTTATGAATACTACAAGCATGCTAAAAGGTAGGAAATTTTTTTTTCAATAGTTTTAGCAAGACAAACTTTCTTTACTTGTCAAAAACAAAGACATTTTTTCTTATATTTTGTACAATGCATGTACAGTACTCTTACATGCAGTGGGACCAATTTTTTTTGTGTTCTTTCATATGTGAGTATGTATTATACGAAATGTATTGTACCTAGTTGTTTGGTAAAATAAATAAATATGTTTGTGTAATGAATGACAGATTTCTGCAAGAAAAATTTGTTAAAGGAGCTATGGATAATTTGAGTTTTTTTCTCTTTTCCCATAATTTATCGATATTTCCATTTGATTTTCGTATTACCCAGCCTATAAAATGAAATTTTTTCAAATCTTTTTGGAAACAACACTCCAAGTGGCGGGGCCAGGAAAAAACTTCAGGAGAGCATTTATAATTTTGAGGGGAACAAATTAATTTTTTTTTTTAGAACGATAGGCAAAAAAAAAAAAAAAAAAAACTTAAGGGGGCAAGCCCCTCCTGATCCTTTAATGGATCCGCCCCTGAACACTCCTATTGTCAAAATTTTGTACTTAAGAAAAATTTTCACAAAATAAATGATTCATAATTATTAGGGTGTGAATGTGGGTGTGGGTCACATAATCAAAGTAATTCATTTTTAATTCGAAAAATTGGAATCGTAAGTTCTCTTTTGAAAAAAAATCATTCTAAACAAATTCATGGGTTAGATTTTCTACTTTTTCTTTTTCAAAAAAGTAGTGAGTGTAGAGATAGATAGATATACACGTATTGTTTTCCAATTCTGATCCTTCTCTGTTTTGTGTGTATGATGGTGGGAGAAGGGACGTGATGTCCGATTCATTTGGGGAAGGCTATGCGACGAGGTCGGATGAGGAAGGATTTGGTGGGACTTATGGTGGCAACGACTCCTTTGCCAAACAAGAGCAGCTGCCCAAAACCAAAATCATCCATGACAATCACCCTGGTTCTCTCTCTCCCTCTGCATAACATTCTAAGAATTTCTGTATTTTATTTTTTATTTTTTTATAAATAATTATAAACAAACATTTCATTTAATAATTTGATACACTTCTGTATAAATTCTTCGTGGTTAGTCCCTCTGAGATTCTAATTTTTCAAGATTTAAGAGGATTTCATACATGGGTGTTTTTTTACATCTTTCCTCCCATTACTCCTTTTTTAAAAAAAAAAAAAAATATACGTGTGATCACAGTTTGGTTTGGTTTGGTTCGGTTTATGGCCAAACCGTAAACCGAATGTGAACTAAACGCGAGCAGTTGTTTGGCCTTTTTCTGAACTTCACCTAACCGTGAATCTTAGTTAACTGAATCGTGAATAACAAATGTGGGTACAAAATGAATACACAATAGTGAAAACCGAACCAAACCGAAATCGAACGTGAATATTAGTGAATTGAACCAAACCGTGAATAACTGATAACTCACAGGTTAGGTCCGTTTAGGTTAAAATTCGTTGTTTGGACCAAAAAATCACAAACTAAACTGTGATCTGGTTTAGCGAACCGTGAATCGAACTAAATCGTACAGTTCCGAACCATGAATCGAACTGAATCGTATAGTTTGAACCCGGTTGATTTCGCGGTTTAATCGGGTGGTTTGCTCACTCCTATTTAAATATACCCTTTCTTGTACTTAAAACAACACTTAGAGCAAAAAAAAATTAAAAATATAAATGGATTAAAACATTTTAGCAAAAGTTTTAAAAAATATACGTATAAGAGTATTTAGCAAGTTTTACTATATTAAATACAAAAAAGAGTGTAATTACAAAAGAAAGGGAGTGAAAATCAGTGTCTTAATCCTAATACTGTCTTCCCTACTTTTAAATATAATAATTTTTAACTAATTATAAGGGTAGTTTTAGGAACTTTCAAGCAATTTTACAAAAGTATTATTTTTTCGGGACATTTTAAAATGAAATATGGACAAACACAACAGAACGAGAGAAAGAGAATCGTAATTTGCCTCGTGTTGAATAGAAATGGAAGTGTATCATACTCTCTGTAATATAATGAAGGTAAAAATACCTAGTTTTTGAACTTTTCTTGCATTCTGCTAATCCGATTCCATTTGTGTTATCCATTGTACATAAAAGAATATGATAAGAGCCAAGGAAGCGAAGTTGCGGAGAAGGAAAAAGCGCGACACCAGAAAACAGTCGAGAGCTAAGCTTCTCCATCTTGATCTGATCTGATCTGATTTTATCGAGAATAGAAGACGCAGATAATAAGTTTTTTTCGATTTTGTTTGCAGAAGAAGCTGTGTGAATTTGTTTATTTGTGTTCCTTGTCATTAGCAAGCACACTCCGTTTGTGTTTGTAGGCATGTAATATTGTCTATCCATAATGGACCATTCCTGTA
>BRYE01000001.1:18894399-18901899 GCA_030159115.1 Actinidia arguta var. hypoleuca
TACTTTGTGGTTAGGTCTCCTAACCTAGGATGATTGTGCTCCAAATTGTGTGCAATCAGAGCATCCCATGGTTAAGGCAAAAGTTCATTTTTGGCTAGATCCTCAAAAGGACAGGAAGCCAAAATTTGGAAAAGTGAATCAAGTTGGCAAAGCCAAATATGCCACAACAACAAAAGGCACAATTGGGCGGAAGATTCTATGGTCAAAAATTAAAATGGGAGTTGGATGCATCATAATGGAACATGAACTGGTGGAATGCCTTTGCCAAAAATGACATTTTGACACTAGCTAGCTAAAAAGTTACTTTTGTAGTTCTAACCTTGGGAGATTCTCTCATTGTGCCATTTGGTTGTGGTATACTCTTGATTTTGAATGCACATTATTATTTATTATTTATTGATTATTTTATTTCATAATCTCATAATTAGTTTTTTTTATTTTTAGTTAATTAGGATTTTATTTGTTTTAGGTTATTTTGTTTACTGAGACTAATTATTAGTAGCTAATTGGGTGTATTTTATTTTGTAGTATTTTTGGGCTTAGTACTTTTAGGGTTATGTTATTTTCTCTATTTAAAAAGAAGAGTAGGTAACAATTTGAAGACGTATTATGATTGCAATTAAACGAGTCTTTTCATCTTTGATTTTGGTGTAATGCCAAACTTTCCTTTCCCTTTTACAATTCTTGTTCAATTTTTCTAGTTTTGCTTGTTGTTGTTGAGATTGATACCAAATTTGATGGAGGAAAATAAGAATTATAAAAGGAGTGGGGAAGTTTGGCATCTTTCCAGAATCTAAGACGAAATGGAAAAAAAACTAGGTTTCTCATTTAAATTGCAATCATAATTTATTTTTTTAAATTGTAACATAACTCTAAAAATACTACGAAATAAAATAGGCTCAATGGGCTACTACTAATTAGGCCAAATCTTAATTAACTTGAAAAGAAAACTAATTATGAAATGCAATAATCAATAACTAATAATTGTGCATTCGTGTTCCGTATCATTCTCTCTTCCCTTCTACAATTCTTGTTCGAGTTATTTACTATTGCTTGTTATTGTTGAGATTCATTGATAGTAAGACATCAATTTTATTGTTGTCTTACATCATACTCATGATATACAAGTAGTGGATATTTATAACGAGAGTGATATTCATGGTTTCCCACCTCGTATTAAAATAAGTCACTCTAATTAAAATGAGTTATACAACTGCCTTATTTCTCCCATTGATTGCGACTATGATGCTTTCACACGCCGCTTTGCAAATCATGATATCTGAACATTGTAATATTGTGCATGATGGCATTCCAGTTGGCTCCAATTGTTTTCATTTATATTGGACGATATTCAGATATATCTGTTTCTATATAGTTTTCTTTCATTAATAGTTTTTGTGCTAATGAATTCCTTATGCAAGGGATAGAAATCTGCTATATTTGCAATTTCGTAGTGGACTGTGTACATCTCGAGTTAATAGGAACTTTTGTACGAGGGTAGAGAGATTGTTAGCGATTGTGGGTGGAAATTATGGAGAGTTGTGTGTTCCTTTTTATTATATTTTGCCATCTCAAGACATCCAGTGTTTGGTGCGGTGGAGCAGTGGAGCTTTGCTTTCATCACCATCTTGAAGAGCTGATCTCATTCCCATAGTTGAGTGGCATGCGAGGGAGTGGTTAGCAAGGCAAGGGTCAAGGTTCGTGGCTGCTTTGTGAGTTTCATTACTTTATGGTCTTGTAATCATTTATTTGGTTACCGTAGGAGGATTTTATTCTTTCTTATTCTTGTGGCAGTGTATCGTTCAATCATCTGATCGTGCTTTTGAAGGATGCGAAGTGCATACTTGGGGCTTATGTACCATATGGTTGGACTGCCGGATTTGCTATTGTGGGAAATTGGAGCTGCTTTGGGAAGAGGCTTGTTCATTAATCTTTGCAACTTCGTTTGTTCTCTTTGGGCATCAGAATTCAACTTGGTGCTTTTATTTATGGCCAATGGCTCTATTGAGTGCTGGCTAACTGTTCTTGTTGTATGGTTCAAGCACCCCGGGGCAAACTGTTGTAATTGTCCCCGTGATTATTATGCTTCATGTTATTGAAGTGCATTAGGATCGTGTTAATGGAGCCGGCAGCTTTCATGGCGTACTTCTTCATTCTCCTTGGTGTATTAATCTTGTGTTCAAATAGGCGGAATCACTCGTTTGGGGTTTGGTACCCAATCAATGTTTCATTGCACTTGGGTAGTCATCACAGCAAGCATTTTTTGAGGTTTAATTTGCTATTTCTCATGAACTAGCCTTTTACGCGGAATTTCTTTTCTAGGTTTAATTTGTTGTTTTGTACGAACTAGCTTTACGCATTGTTCCTTTTTTTGTTCTAATAATTATATGTTTTGGCGTAGTATATGTAGTTAACCTTGGTGATTTTGAAGGCAATGTCCATTTTTCCTAGTTTGGGGGGTTTCTTTACCTTTTTGGAGCTTGTACACAAAACATGTATATGCAAGACAGCACATTTTTTAGTTGGGCCGTATTTGGATAATTAGGCTGTGTTTTGGTTTAAGGATTTATCTGGAAAGGGAAAGGGAAATGGAAAATGAAAACTTTTCCCAATTCCTTTTTCTTAACCAAATCTTTAATCTAAACACAGCCTTGGATCATTTAGGTATTTTTTGGAAGCATCATTTTAAAAGTCGTCTAATCTCTTTTGTTCATCATTCTATTTCCCAGTGCAAAGCAGCTGCCAGATAATGAAAGTTTTAGCCGCGTTCAAACAACATTTGGAAGAATGGAGATTGGGCTGCATGAGCAACCGAACCAGTTCAGGTTTAATGAAGCTGTGGGCATTACCTCGGGGCTTCGGGTACGACTGTAAACTATGTTAACAACAGCCCTGCTTGGCTGGCTGTTTTTTAGCTGTTTTGATTTTTGAGTAATTTTTTGATTGTTTAATCAAAAAATTAATATTTTTATGATTTGTTTATTGACGTGATAAATTTAAAAATATAGTTTTTTTTATTTAATTTAACAAATAATTTATTAAAGGCAAAAAAAATTAACTTCCCGTGATAAATTAGCTAATTTTTTTCATTTAGTGGATTTTTTTTAATTTAAATATAATTTTTACTTTCATATTTTTTTTTACCAAGAGGAATCCGGAAAATCAGAAATTTTGAGTGGATAGTAATTTTTTTTACTAAAGATGTTAAATTAAAAATCCAAAACAATGATTTTTTTCTTCAAAAAATGCTATACTAAACCAAAAGATCTAGCCACTGCTCAAATGAATGGCTTCAGCGCACTCATCCGCGGTATGCATGAAGATGGCAAGTTTGGTAATCTCTCTAAATCCTTATATGCTTATCAATTTTTTAGTGAAGCTTTTGTATTTATTTCAAAATTTAGAATTAAATTGGGAAGAGTAAAATAACGAGTACATAGGAAAAATGGACAAATAAGGAATACATTAGCTAACGTTAGTCCTCTGGTTTATTTTTATTATGAATTTGCCTTTTTCTCCGTATGGAGCAGGAATACTGACTTGTCAATTTTACTAAAATGGGTCTTTCTAATTGGCTGTGGTTAAGAAATACTAGATTTACAAAAAAAAAAAAAAAAAATTTAAAAAAGCTTTTGCACATTTTTATATTTTTTTTAACTTTTAATAGGAAAGAAGGTAAAAAATATTTAAAAAAATTATCAAGAAAAAAATATTCTAATAAAACCTTGTTTCATAATCACTAAACTATGTAACAAGGCCCTCAAGTCGTAGATAGATTAATTGGTTCAATTATAGTTTAACAGGTCTTATAAGTAATAAATAATAAAAATATATTTTAATTATAAATGATAAAAAAGAAATTTTGTTTCTCATATTATGTAGTCATTTGAAAGTTGATTATGAAAAATATATTTAAAAGTATTAAAATATTAAATAAAATATTATTATTTTTACATTTTAAAAATTGTTTAGATGAAATTTTGTGGTGATTTCAGTTAGTTTCATCGGGTTTTGCGTATAGATTGGTGTGATTGTGTTTTGAGAGTTTTGATCGTGATTTTTATAGATAAATATTGATCTCACTAGATTGAAAATTTTTTTGTTATAGAAAAAATCAATCAAAATTTATTCGGTTAAGTGTTCGCCGATTCTATCTGGTTTTGATAACTATACCTCAAGTAAATGGTTGATCTTAAATTCTTCAGATCCGTCAGCTCAAAATGGAAAGAGCGCTCAAATTGTTGATTGGTTTGAGAGGCTGGTGGTTCAAATCCACCCGGATCTCTTTTTTCAGTCAAATGTACTGAAAGTACGAACTGCAACTTTTATTTTTTATTTTTTTGTTTGTTTTGTCCTGAATGCCTAGCACTGGTTTTGTTTTTTTCTAAAGAATTGAAAATAACTTTTTAAAAATAAAAAAATTTGAAGTTTTTTAATATTTATTTTTAAATAAATAGTTAAAGTTATGCCATAACAAACTCTATTACATACGCAACTCGTACTTTTTTATTAGCTTTACACCTCGCATAAAAAAATTAAGGTACACATAGTAAAAATGTGTATAATATACCAATATTATGTATGTTTATGATTTTTGTTATGTATTTTGTTAGTTATATTATGATTTTTAGAATTTTTGTTATCCATCAATTTAGTATGATTATATATTATTGTGTCAATGTTGTGCATTGTTTGGGTGTCATTTAATTAGCTACCTTTATTATGCATTTATGTGATTTTATAGTTTTTTCATTATGTTCTGGTTGTATTATATTTTTGTAGTTCGAACTATGTATTTTTTAGTAGTTTACATTTTTAGTGTTCTTATTATGAATTTTAGTCTCAATATATTTTTCTGGTTATGTTATCGTTTTCATGGTCATAGTTACGTATTTTTATGGTTAATACTGTTTTCAAACGTTATTATATTTTTTGTAATTATGTTACGATTTGCCACTAGTTATGTATTTTTTATGGTTGATATTGTTTTCAAGCGTTATATTTTTTGTAGTTATGTTACCATTTATCAGACTTTAGTTATAATTTTTTGTGATTAAATAATATACATATGTAATATGAACTATAAAAGTACATAACTTTAGTATAATATATACACGTAGGCTACATTTGAACAATGGGAAATGCTAAGTGTACAACATCCATGTACAACATTTGTGTACAACACGCCAAAACGACGTCGTTTTGGTGTTATAAACACAAAACGA
This sequence comes from Actinidia arguta var. hypoleuca, assembly GCA_030159115.1. Lineage (NCBI taxonomy): Eukaryota > Viridiplantae > Streptophyta > Magnoliopsida > Ericales > Actinidiaceae > Actinidia > Actinidia arguta. Next base: position 18,899,625 of record BRYE01000001.1, read on the forward strand.
CGTCGTTCCATTTAGCCGGCAAATGTATCGGCTAAATGGAACGACGTCGTTTTGTGTTTATAACACCAAAACGACGTCGTTTTGACGTGTTGTACACAAATGTTGTAAAAGAATGTTGTAACTGTAGCACGACTCTTTGAACAATACATCTCAATAAGCTGAATGACAATGAAAAAAACATGAATGGTTGGTTGTTTCTCATTCCTTAGTTGGAAAAATCTATAGTATTCGCCATGTCTATTATAAAATAATTATAATAGATAATGATATGGGCGAAGGCACGTATGGGTAAGTAAGGTTAATTGATCTCATTGATTTTATTTTTTTTACTATTATCCGTAATAAAATTTATCATAAATATAATTTTTATCCCATAAAAAATTAATAATTTATCATAAATTTTATAAATTCGATAATTTTAACCCCGCTGAATATAAATTCTGGATAATGATGAATGTTACTATCGGTTGTGGTGAATATTACGTGTGAGACTCGTCTCTTGGTTTCTATTGGTTAATAGAAACAGTGAGAATGACGACCGGAGTTGTTTTAGAAAAATAGCTTTTCGACGGTTAAATTATATATATAGAGAGAGAGTCTATTTCCTCAACAAAAATCGCTTACCTTTAATAGAAAGGATGACTGACTTTGTATGGCACAGCTCGGCGCGTGCTTTGACTTGTTAGTTGTCTTATCACTGATCAGACTGCAGCTTAACGCGTGCTCATATGCGTCAACCGTTATATCAGTGAGTAGGCGGTTGACTCGGCCACACTCTCAAGGCCTGACTGGTAGCTTGTCATCAAATTGTCAACGCCTCCATTTGGGTATGTGGGCTGTTAGAAGAAACTTCAACAATCAAGTTACCTTCTGTCCCCCGCCATCCCTCAGCATGATCGTCGGCCGTTACCTCTCGTTCAAGCTCCAGCGTTGTTAATCTAACAAGTTTACTGAGTAGCGACAGCTCGGGAGTAATGGTAGTCTTAGCTCGGACAATGCCTGTCTTTTATAGTGTCTGCATCTAGCTTAGGCGCAGAGGACTACCGAGTTTATTTTATAGCGATAGCTCAGTGGAGATCTCTGTCCTAGCAATGTCAGATTTTATCTTTGTATATTTTACTCATTACAATTGTCCCTCAGTTCACATGAGTTGGGTCGATATTCACCAAGGTCAAGTGAATTGGACGTGTTCATTTTTTGAGCCCGATGCTTGGTGGGCACGCTGATGCCTGCTAGTTGTCTTCCTCCTATCTAAGTCTTTCATTTCACCATTATGTTTGCGCCATGTGTACAGGTTTAGTTAGTCCATGAGTACGCTTGAGCACTGGTGACGAGGTCCCCCACCTGTCCCTAGGGATCGTTTGGTGTGGATGCGCGTCTGGGTGATTTTCACGTGCTCATGCCCTATTGATTTCGAGAGGTGGTTATTGACGTGTGATCCTACTAGTTTGTTGTTTTGTCTCGAGTTTTTGACCTTGGCTCGTCCTCCATTGTTGGAACTTTGTATTTATGTAAATTAGGTCGCCCTTGATCTGTTTCCTCGGGCTACCCCGTAGGATCAGTGGCCTAAAGGTTCTGTCCCCCAAATCCTTATGTTGCTGAGATGGGTTCAAGGCAGTAGAAGCAGCTGATAGCTGTCCCTTAAAAGTAGTCTTAGTAGGGCAGAGTTCGGTGCCCACGGTGAGCTTGTTTGACTCTGCTCCCAAAACCTCATCACAACTGTCTAGCTGAGCTCGTTTTAACTATCTTACACCTGTTTTTTCAGAACATGAAGTTGAACTGAGCTCATCTATTGGTTCATGACAACAAAACTTTAAGGACCAACCACGGCATCCCCATGGATGTTAAAATAAAAAATAAACATAATTATTACAGTGATAAAATTAAAAAGAATTATATTTAAAAATAAATAAAATGAGATAAAAAAAAAATTATTTTCCCATCCCACCCCTCCCCTCCGATCCCACCCCTTGTCCCCCCAGAAAATGATTGTTATGCCCCCCTCTGCTCTCTCTCTCTCTCTCTCTCTCTTTTTATTTTTGTGTAGTTTTTTTTTTTATCAATTTTTCTAAAAGTTTTGTTTTTAAATTTTTATTTAGTTTTGTTTCTTAATTTTATTAGTTTTTATTATTTTTTTAATTAATTTTTTTATTTTTTCTATCAATTCTCTCTTTTTTTTGCTATTAGTGTATTTAGTTATTAATTGTTAGTATTTTTGTTATTTTTATATATATATTTTTTTCATACATATTCATTAAATTTTTTTAAGGGTTAA
>BRYE01000001.1:18911899-18914399 GCA_030159115.1 Actinidia arguta var. hypoleuca
TTTTTACTTAATTTGAAAAATAGTTTACTAAAGATAAAAAAAATAATTTTAAAATTAGATAAAAATTTATACATTCGACGAAAACATGCAAAGTAGGCAAAAAAAATTTGTAAAACCAAGTAAGAAGTTAATAAACCAAACTTGGCCTTAAATACTTATTATTAGTATTCATATTATAATTATTTATTAAAGTTTTAAAATTTATTTTACAAACATTTTAATTGATTTCAATTATTATAACTGTAATTTTAGAAAACTAGGCTCTTGTAGGTTGGACAAGTTTTTTTTTTATCTTTGGTCTTCCAATAAAGAAATTTTTAATTGAGTATTTGGAAAATAGTTAAATAATAGTATTGCTGTACAACCTTTTTTTTTCCCTCGGAAAAATAGACTTTTTTTCATTGGGACATATGGACATGAGGCCTTTTTTTTTCCTATCTTTTTTATGGGCATTTAGTGCTCGTTTGTGCCAAGTTTTGTTTGGTATTTTTTGCAAAAAAATTCTATTTTTTAATGTTTGTTTGGGATGGGGCGAGCTTATTAGCTAAAATAACCTAGTTTTTTTAACAACTCAAGATGATGAATTTTTGTTTTTTTGCATGGGGTTTTAAAATGAGGATTTTTTTTAAGGCTAGACTTTTAGGGTCTGGATTTCTTGTTCCAAATGCTTTGTTCCACCTCTCTCTCCCACTCTCCAATGAATGACATGTCCATTTGTAATTTCATTTGTAATTTATTAAGTAAATTACAAATGAATATATGTCATTCATTGGGTAGTGAGACGGGTTGGGACGACAAGGAATCCTCATGTGACTTTTAAGTGGTAGAAATTGGAAGCCTTGATAAAAGTGAGGTTTTATGAGGCTGCCTCTAATCCTTAGTGATTGGGCAGGCCATGATCTCACTTTGCACCGTGTTAGCTAACTTGTCGCTAAAATCTCAATTTGTGCCCCTTCCCAATTGTATCTGTGACTTTTTTTTTTATTTATCATTTAGCCCTTCAATTAAGGGCTATGTGACAATTATTTTTGTGAGGCTACATACTCTTATTTGTAACAAGAGATGACTGAAATGGTTTAATTTGCAAGTGAAATGGTTTAGTGAAGTTTTTTTAAATGGGAAACCCAAATAACTACGTTACAATATGTAAATTATTTTTTATAACTTTTTTTTATTCTTAAACTAAAGGCGAATTAATAAAATATTCAAAGTTTTAGCAAAAAATAGGGAAAAAATCAAGAAATACGGAAAATTTACCTTTTTTTTAAAAAAAAAATGTTCTATAAGAAATAGCAAAGTGATTCCCATGTATTGTTTAGATCCGTAAGCTCAAAATGGTAAGAGCGCTCAGACCTTGCACAAGATCTGAGAGGATGGTGGTTCGAATCCACCCGGATCTCTTTCCATCCAAGTTGAACCAATTATCCATGCGGATTAGTTATATTTTTTATTAGAACGTTTTGATTATAGTTATAAATTTTAAAATAGTAGACCAACGGGTCAGTGAATTTGAAATGGACACTCGGTCACACTTATAATCATTTTTATGCATTTTAGGGATTCTAGCAACAGCTGTTTGTTATCTTGTCTACAAATTGTATAGCAGTTTTCCGCATAGTTTTAAAAATCGGACAGAATCGGTCGGTCGAACCGTCGACTGGTCGGAGAAACGATCCGATCACCCTTTGGTTAAACTCAGTCAGAATCGCGATTGAACCGGTAATTCGGTTATTGAACCATCCGGTTCACTGTTTTAAGAAAAAAAATTATGTTTTAATTTCAAAATTTTAGATTTTAAGTATAAAAATTAGTGTAGAAAAATAATAGATATTTTATTACTATTAATAAATTAATTAATGACATAATTATGACATCATGTGTCAATAACAGTTGATCCGACGATTGAACCAGTGACCCGTAATTCGGTTTCTTTTCCGGTTTGCTCAACGATGAATTTTGCAAAACACTGATTTTCCGCGAAAACGTTTCAAAAGATCAGGTGGAGCACAAAGAGAGCGAGGAGATGATGAGGTCGTATTTTGATGCCGACAACCTTCCAGAAAGTTTGGGGGAAAAGCTTGATGATCCAGGAGAATGTGAAAACTGCCATCTGCAAGTTTTAGCAAGTTGAAATATACATAAAAGAGCAAGTTTTGAAAGAAGACATGTAGAAATGAGCCATGACTGAATGTAGAATGGAGACGGAAATGATTTCTACTCGTTGAGATAAACAGGAGTTGTCTATGGGAGGTGGAAGTGATTTTCAGTCCTTGAGATGGATAAATGCTTATTTTCTTCGCATTCTGCTAACTACGAAGGGAGATTGAATGCGCTGCATTTAAGTGATGTTCCCAGCTTCAAATGACTAATGACTCAACTCTATTGCTAGGAATGGCAACGGGACGAGTTGAGATGAGTTTGTCCTAAACTATGCCTGTCTTATTTAGGAAAATCCTCCCCATACCCCGCCCCAAATCCATGACGGGGGAATAAATCTCAT
>BRYE01000001.1:18921899-18924399 GCA_030159115.1 Actinidia arguta var. hypoleuca
GGTGGTTGGAAGGGAAAGTAGCCAGTGGCCGATCTGAAAAACATTGCGTCGTCTAGTATAGTACAAATAGTCATCAATTCAAACCACATTAAATAAGATTAGGTAAGTCACCAATATAAGTGGTAAATAGTAGTTTGAAAGAAAATAAAATACGAACCGCGAGAAAATATGGGGACTATTTTATTTTAGCGAAGTGAACACTTTGAAAAAAAGTAAATTACAGTAATTTTAGTGAACACATGTAATTTTCAAAACTTGAGGGGGTACATGTGCTCTTGAAAAGTAGACCGTGAGACTTAGGATTGCACATGCATATAGCTCATAAGAGGAAATGAGCAAATTTATGTGCGAGTATGATATGATGGCTAATCTAGATATTTTTAAAGATTCAGAAGTTCGGAAGGTCACTAATTTTTGGGTCCAGATGCGCTTTCAAATCTCTCTCCATTCCATTAATTAAGAAGTTTACACATTATTAGCCAGATCAAATTATCACATTGGGTTTTGATTCCATTAATTAAATTATTTTTTAAAAAAGAAAATCTCACAAAAGATAATATCCATTTTAGTCTCTAAAATGCAAACCAAATGCATCTCAGCACACCTAATTCTAATTTTAAAATTTTAATAAGGTCCCAGTACATATTGATAAATTCCCAAAATATCACCTTCTTCAACCTAGAAAACCCTAACCCTACGTCCACCACTCCCATCCAGAAGAAACCATTGGACATTTGTGCTTTCAGTGATGTGTCTAGGCATATGTGTGGAAGGGGTTCCAGTTTGGGGTTTGATTTTGTTCCTTCTGCTGCTCCTCCTAATTTCAAGGATTGGTTCCTTGATGGTCTTTGAGTGATCCGGATAATCATCTCTTTGTTCAATCAATTTTCACTCTATGGGTACCGGAATAAAGCTAAGTTTGACGGCGTTGGTAGTTCTCCTACCGAGACTTTTTAGGTTGTTGGACGAAGTCGGGGAAGCTAACCAGATTGACAGTAGGGAATTGTCCCGGAATTTTCAGCAGGATGAGTCCATGCCAATTGCTAAATCGGTTACTGTTCCAGAAATTTCTTTTGGTAATGGGTCCAATCTTGGAGCAGTGCATGATTCTTTTGTTATGACTATGGATGGGGCTTGGAGAATGGATGTTTGGTCAGCAGCAACCGCTTGGGTGGTCCGTGATACGAATGGGATTTTTTGAGATTCAAATGCGAAACAATTTTGTTGTTCTTCTCCAGTAGCAGCAGTCCGAATGGCTTCTCCGACCACTACTTTTGGATATTTTGGATTATTGGAATCTATTTACTCCAATTTCGTTACGTAAGGTCAAGGGCAATAGCATGGGCTCCTCCTTGTGCACTTCGTTTACATAGATTCACTAAGCATGAAATTAAGTAGTTGTATAATGGACACCTTAAGGTGCAAATTGGGTTGGGCTCATTTCAGGTTGAGCTCAGCTCGCGCCAGTGGCGGGTCGGATTGGGTCTAGCTCGAACGCCAAGCACCCTTATCCAGTTTAGACTGTGAGATCAGCCCACTCTATGGTTGGATTGGACCGACCCGAATCAACCCGTGTATGTGTGTGTTTATTATTAAAATCTAATATTTTCATATACGAAATGAGTGTTTTGTCTAGTGGTATGATTCTCGATTCGGATGCTAGAGGTCGCGAGTCGATTCTCGCAAGAGGAAGAAATTATTTTCTATTTTTCATATGTATGTTTGGGGATGTGGATACTAGAAATGGAATAGAGAAAATCGAAGTTAGACACATGCGGTGGCATGTCAACGATTGACAATGGTTGCCAAGGCTGTTGGTAGCTGGGTCAGACTACAATACAGGAACTATGGGAAAAAGGCCATCAGAGTTGTCCCACGCTGGCTCTTCGACAGTCAAATTAGATGACTAGAGAAATCAAGTGTATGTGTATGTGTATGTGTGTGTAGAGAGAGAGAGAGAGAGAGAGAGAGAGTTAGTTTAGGCTTCGAGTACAAGAATTTGCATACATTTGAAAGAATAAGGTATGGCCTTATATAGCATAGTTCGGCGCGTGTCTAGATGTGTCAATTGTCATGTCACTAAACAGACTGCAACTCGGCGTGTGTCGGAATGCGCATACTGTTGTGTTAGTAAATAGGCGGTTGACTCAGCCATACCTCTAAGGCATGGCTAGTAATTTGCGTATTATGTCGTCGATGTCTCGATCCAAGCGTGGGGGTGTCAGAGAAAATCTCGCCGTACAAGTCATCTTCTATCCCCTCATATGTCTGAAGATTGCCGCCGATCGTTATGTCTCGACCGAGCTCTGATGCAAACCCCACCGAGCTTGCTATAGAGCGACAATCCAGTGACGGTGCTTGCCCTTACTCGGTCATAGCTGGTATTTGGTATTTTATCTCCCTACAGTATGTATGTATTTTTTTTATTAAAATCTAACATTTTTACATACAGAATGAGTGTTTAATCTAATGGTATGATTCTCATTTCATGTGCGAGAGG
>BRYE01000001.1:18929399-18931899 GCA_030159115.1 Actinidia arguta var. hypoleuca
ACAATTTGGGCCCTCCCATCTACTTTCATCTAATTAAGGTTGGTGGAGTCACCTGTTTTTTGTCTTAACCATTGTGAGACTACGTCGTTCAACACGTTATCCCTTTGTAAGTTCAATTTGACTAAATTAGATCTTAATGTCAGAAAAGTTGTTGGAGAAGAAACACATTTTCTTCACCTAATTGTGCTCCTTTGGTCGAATTGACTTTAAAAGGAGGAAGGTGGAGAATAACATCGTCCCACAATAGTTTGTGCAAAAAACAATTGTCTGTCAGCTCTAACTTGGACGAAACACTTTTTCCCTTTAAATTGTGGCCGAAAAAGAATTATAGGATTTATTTTATTATACTTAAAATTATATGATTTAATTTGTTATTAATACCAAACTCTGTAGTCTTTTTTGTACTTTCTTCAAGAGATTATGAGGTGGTTTAATAGTTATATTCTCCTATAGTCCTATCGATTGTGAGATTAAATATGACGCCTATATAAATGAGATTATCCACTATTGATGGTATGAGATTTGTGATATATACACAGGAACTACTCTTTTATACTTTTCTTGTATTTTCATGCTCTATGCATATGGGGAAACTCTGATTGGGACGTTTTTTTCCCCCTTAATGGACATAAATATTATATGAGTGTGCCTTGGGAGCCTAGGAACCGCTACTGTCCGTTTGAACCTTTATTTGAGGAGGCATAACAACTTTAAGACAACAATTATCGAACTTCACAATCTTATATGTCAGCTATTATATTCTCTCTTAATTTATTACATCTTTTTATAACTTGTATTTTAATTATTTATCTATTTTTGTTAAGAAATATTTCTCTAATATAATACGCTGCATTATAATATTTTATGATAAACATCCGGAAACAATTAATCGACAAATGGTAAGGGGGCTAAACCATAGCATGTTGTCAGAGTTTGCGGACAACATGTGATAAGATGAATATTTAAATAAAACTTAATAGCAAATTCTCTGCCGAAAGGGTCTCATGGTCTAGCGGTTAGGACATTGGACTCTGAATCCAGTAACCCGAGTTCAATTCTCGGTGGGACCTCCTTTTTCCCTACTCGCTCTTTTATTGTACAACCTTTTTATTTAAGGCTGTGTTTGGATATTAACGAATTGGAGAGAGAAAAAGGAAAATGAAAATATGTTGGCTTTAGATTAGTTTGTCATTTTGAAGTTTTCCAAATTTTTAAATTAAGCTTGAACTTATTTTTTAAGCTCAATAAATTTTTAAATTAAACTTAAACATAATAGTACTCGGCTTGTCAACCTTACTCAAAAATTAAATTCCTAACAAGAGAAACTCCAATTGATTTGGGGATTCATAGCATTCGAGTACAAAAGATTAAGTTAAAGTCATTCAAAGAGATTAAATCCAAAAGTTTTTATTATTACGATAACTCAAAAGTATCGCTTAAAATTACTCTTTTTTTGCATTTTTAGCTATGAAAGTATTAATCAAACCTGTGTAATTAATCTTATCCGCTATATCAATTTCAATTACTGCCTTGCATTTGGGATTGGGCCTTTTTAAGTAGGCCTCCGAGAGTGGTCAAGGGCTTAGTAGAATGAGATGAAATTTAAGGTATAATTTTGGGGACTCAAGACCAGTGTCTTGATTGTCTTTGCTCAGGACCAGCACTGTTTCAAGTTAAATTTGAACAAAATAGTGTTCAGCTCCACTCGACTCAACTTGTTTGCAATTCTATTTAAAAATCAGTTTTCCAACAAAAGAAACTCCAATCGATTTGGGATTTTTTATAAGATTCAAGAACAAAAAACAGGATTCAATAGAACTCGATTACTCTTCAACTTGGAGCTTAGCAATAATATAACTCAAACAGGATAGCACTACATCAAGAAAACACGGGCTAATGATGATGAATTCATTTAAATTTGTAGAAGAATGAGAGAAAATTGTTAAAAAATGTAAGAGGATAAAATATTCTGCTGCACTCTTAGCTGAGTTTGGACGAGCGCCGCCGCTGGACTGTCACTTCATAGCAAGTTCAATCAGTATCTTAACGCGTTAACTGATCGATTAACTTATCCTGACTGTGTTTCTCAAGCTCAGTTTCAGGGTCACAAAGTTGCGTACACAATAAGTCTCATTTGCCGACAACATGCTTGGGCTCAAGCACCAACGATGCGATGGGCTAGCTACCAACCATACCCTATGAGTATGATTGAGTCAGCCGCCTACTCGCTGACACAATAGTTAACGCGTCCTCACACGCGCGAACTACGCTATAAAAGGGGACATACCCTCTCTCTCACGGGTATGTCATTCTAACTCTCTGTCTCTCTTTACTTTTTCTCTTTAAGAACAAGAGCCAAAAATCTTTCTTTTGCTCTCTCTTCTTTCATCTTTTCCAGTCATTAATTTTACCGTCGGAGAGTCGTCCTCGGAACAGCTCCAACGATTTTTTTCACTGTTATTGTCTTGCAGACTCAGCCAAACAACATCAAGTCACCAAA
>BRYE01000001.1:18971899-18976899 GCA_030159115.1 Actinidia arguta var. hypoleuca
CATTTTTCAAACTCATAAATGTGAACGAAAATTCTTTATTGATACTCGTAAGTGTGAATCATTTCAGAACCAATTGTTATAACTTTTTTTATATTCGTAAACGCAAATAAATTCATATTGTTCATACTTGTAAATGTAAATGAAAATCTTTGTTCACACTTGTAAGTATGAACAATTTCATAACTCATTCTCGACTCCCATAATTACAAACAAGACTCACCATCACGAATATTCAAGTAGTTACATCCGTGCAGCAGTCACACTAACAACCGCAATGGACGAGGTAAGGTTAGTAACGATCGCAACGGCGATCTTAATGTGGGGTTTACGGAAAAATGAGATTTATTTTTAAAGAAGAGGGTTTTATGATTTTGGGGTGTACTGATTTAATTGGGTTAATTTTTTGTATTTTAAAAGGGATAATTTTTAAAGATTTGTTTTGTATTTAAATGGTTTGTACTTAGATGAGTTTGTAAATTTAAAACGGCGATCGGGTATACTAAGAAAATAGGGTGTGCAGAGACCACTTTGATTTGCATTTAGAATCTCCCATGTGTGTGAGGTGTTGAGAATTAATTATATTGGTTGGCGTTTAAAATGATTAACCAAATCCCAGAGTTTCATTAAAAAGGGTATAAACAGATCTGTATTTATTACTACAAGGATTTTTATAGACAACAGAGACCGAGGACATTTTACCACGTCCCTTCTAGCGCGTGCGTCTCACATTTGCATATAAAAAATGAGATATGAAGCTACCATATTATTAGTCACCTATATAATTTATTTTAATTCTCTAATTTTTCCCTCCAAACCTCTACTATATGTGTTAGGGACACACACACTTTAGGTTGTGTTTGAATTAAAAATTTATTCATTATTAAGTTATAAAACGATATTGAACGAATATTGATTTGCATCTGATTAATATAATTTTATATAATATGAGTTTACAATATGAATGATATAAATTATTGAAATGAACTTAAAATACTTGAATTACACTGAGACATTCCATTTTTAGACCGGAGAAAAGCTGGTGTCCAAATGAAATAGGTGGACTAACCCCCTTGGATATGTACTCTACGCCTTTAATACATCCACAACAAAAAACATTTATGTACAAACACATACAAGAAAACAAATTTTAATATTTATAAAATTATCCGTTAATATTATATATACTAGCAAAATACCCCATAGTAAATTCACATCACTGTAATTAAACGTCTAAAAAAAATCGTATCGTATTGAGACCCTACGCTAATAATCTTTTTCTATAATTTTTTTAATAAGCCTTTTTTCAAATCTTGATCACAATTTCATAGTTTTTATTTCGTCTTAAATAGATTAATCTAAAAGCTTAAAAAAAAAAATGAAAAAGTCCCCTAAAGAAAAATATTTTGAAGTACAAATTTTAAATGTACGGTCGAGAAAATTTATTAATAAAGATAAAATAATTTTAAATTTTGAGATTTATAATGTTAGCAAGTATTGTTAAAAACATTTTTAAAAAATAAATTAAATTAAAAAATTTATTATGAGATAAATACAAGTAAAATGACCAATCAATAAAACTCTAACACTTGTCTTTTTATTAAGATTTCTCAACAAAAAGTCTCTCTACAATACTGTTGCGTTGAGTGAGTTGGCGTGGGGTAATGCAAACGTTCATTGTCTTGGGTTAATCACAGTTTATTTTGTTTTTGTAGTTTACAAAGCCAATAGAGAGCATCTTTTGGAAAGCGGGGGTCGTCTTGTTTGTCCATCGCCAATCTCTAGACGATCTGATTCTCTCTCTCTCTCTCTCTCTCTCTCTCTCTTTCCATGTTTATGTTTTTGAATCTTTTGATCGAATCCATCGATATTACAGAGAACTTTGTTCGGGCTCGGGCATGATGACCCTGGTGGGTCCCCCTCTTTCTCTCTATTCATATCTAAGAAAATGGACCTTCCCTATAGTTTGCCTTAACTCCGTTTCTGTTCCTGTATTTTTAAATCATCATAATTTTAACATTAGATTTTCTTTTTGTCATCTAATTAGTACAATTAGTAACAAACGTTAGGTTTTTAGATAGATTTTCTTCACTTTCCTACATCTACTATCGTTTGAGGAACAAAATCGATCTCTCTCTTCATTTCCAACCAATTTTTACTGTTAAAATCGACTAATCACATTGAAAATCGCTATCAAATAACGTCAAATGTCGGGCTTCTAGTGCACCATTTCGACTGATTAGGCAAGAAAAGAAAAACTCAAAAGGTTACAGAATTTAAAAATATAGGGTCCAAAATGACAATCGAAGCAAGCTATAGAAACCATTTCTACAATTTACCCTTTATTTTATGTACGTTTCCTTTTCCAAGTTTCCATGTTTGACTCAATTATAGATTGCAAGAAGAATATATGTTGCTTTGGTGATTGCAGACTATCCCATTTCAGTGATACTCTCTCACTCCCTCTCTCTCTCATCGAAATCTTGGTTTGTCTTCTCCCATCAGTGCTACTAGCTAGTAGTCGACCAACAATTGAAGCTTTTTTCTGTGTGTGTGTGTGAATTGTGATAGATGGGGTGAGTTTTGGATTGGGAACGTGAGGGGACAATCATGACGAGGTGACCAGCCAATACATTTACATAATTTCGTTTTGTGTTCACGTGATTTCACGGTACGGCCACTGATTGTCATATGCTTCTGAAACTGGTCGATCGATCGTTGTGACATATATGTTTGTGGCAGTAGTGAAATATTTATTACTAGTAGCACACCCTCTAGTATTATTATTAGAATGCCTAAGGAAAAAGGATGGAAAATGTTAAATATTCATAAATTAATTGGTTCACAAATTAGTTGTTCTTTGAAATGGATATTGAATTATAAAAAAAAATTATTCACAAATTTATTCAGACAGTACTTATATATATTCTTTGATATGTTTTAGTGTACTAATTCATAAACGAGAGTAACAAGATCGGACATAAAATATTATAGGAAAATTAAAAAAAAATGTTTTTCAAAATAAAATTTAAAACATTATGATGTAAAACTAATTCTGAAATAAATATGAGTGTGTTTGGTCTAATTGAATTTGTGTTATAATTGTTTATATAAAAGTAAAAATTAAAAAGTAACAAAATGAAACTTTTAAGAATCAGTTTTTCAGATTTTGTAAGATGTTTTTTGCCGATAAACATAAGCAAAAGCATAAGTTATGATAAATACTCTAACACGATTTTTAAAACAGAAAAAAAATACTACTTATAAACTCTGCAAAACATGTCCATAACTTTTCCTTGTATAATCATGTCCGCCACAAAGATTATTGGATGTCAAATGAGGAGAAAGAGTGGAGAGATTATTCAATGGCATTATTTTTATACTATTTATTGAATGACATATCATACTAGTCACAATTCAGACAAAAAAACAACGAATTTTATTATTTAGACCAATCACTCTAACGTAAACCTTCACTAGAATTTGCTCTAAAAGTATCCGCACTAGCCCTACTAAATTTGAACTAAATTATAACTCAAAATCCATCAAATTTATTTTAACTAGTCATTTTATAAAATTTAACTCCATCAAAAGCATCTTTATTATAGAAAATAATAAAAAATAGATATAGAATAAATAATATCTAATCAAAAAAGCTAAGACCTGTAATAATATTAAATTTGTGGATTGATTTAGCTAGTCTGATATGAACACTTTCTATAATTTTAGCTAAATTATCTAAAAAAGTCTTTTGCTCGGGCTGACGTGGATGAATACTAAATAATTTATCAAGAGCGGAGGCCGTAGATGGGGTATTTCCATTGGACTGCATTGCAGTCTAAGCTTTTTTAGGTCTCCCATCAGGAAGATCAATAATGTAAAAAATCATGTTGATCGGAAGAAAATTGATATTAGTTTTATATTATTTTATAACTTAATAAATGAGTGTGACACACATGATTATACTATTTTATTTTGTTATAAGTTAATTTTGATTAACTATTGATTTTTATTTGATTAATTTAATTTTTTTTAATATTATAATTATCGACGAGATTTATAATATAAACGATTTAGATCATGAAAATAGATAGAAATCGGATCTTAAAATGCTTAAAATGCAAATGTACCGTCCAAAATTGAATATTAGATAATCCTGACCCATTTCCATTTTGCTTGGGAGGGTGGTGGGGGCAGTAACAGAGTAAAAGATACAGAGATACGGATACGGACAGAAGTTTTTGTGATGAGGTCTTGGGTTTTGGAGAGAGAGAGAGAGAGAGAGAGAGACTGTTGCCTCGTGATCGGAGAAGGCAGATCCAGGGAAAGACTGTTCCCCCCCTAGTCACGTGGGCTCTTTTGACCACCCCTATGACCAAACCCACCATCAAATGCATTTCTTAAGTGCGCTGCGGTGCACGGTATAAAAACTCTATCCATCTCGTTTTGTTCATTTTTTAAACTAATTATTCATTTTACGAAAATTAAAGCTTATTTTTTTAAAAAATAAAATTATCCCTTACAAATGACTAATAGTTATTTTTGAAAGAAAAATAGATGAGAAATATTAGAAACTAATGCATTTGAATTTGAATTTGGGTTCATTGAATACTTTTCTCTTCGGCCAAGTTTTTTTAAAAGATTCTTTAGTTGTTTTAATTTTTAAATTTTTTTCATATTTAGTAAACTCTTTTAACAAATTGATCATAAATTCAAAATCGTATATTTTTCTAGATGAGAATATTCTAAAAGTGAATTTTTTTTATTTAATTTGAAAAAAAATCACTAAAGACAAAAAAATAATTTTAACTTGATAAATGACTATTTTTTGTGTCTTTCATGGATTTTTTTTTTAATTTTTAACAAGATTTTTATAATTTTAGATTTCTCTCGTTAAGATAAACTGATAAAGGTTAGGAATTCTCTTTATATAATAAAATCAAGATAATTGGACATAATGGAACCGATCTTAAAGTGTAAAATTTTGATTAAATAATAAAAAA
>BRYE01000001.1:18986899-18999399 GCA_030159115.1 Actinidia arguta var. hypoleuca
ACGAACGAGTATGGCTAGGGTACGTTGGTACATCCCTAAAAGTTATATTTTTATAATTTTTAGTAATAAATTATATATAATAATTTAATAACCAAATACAAAAATTAATTAATGGCTTACCTAATTAAGAATTTAAGCTATAAATTACAGTTCAATAAGAATATTAGACACAAACTAGAGTTTAGTGTTATTGTCTTGAAGAACTTACGCATTAAAGGTTAAATATTATAAGCATGTTAAGTTGGAGAAAAAATTCTCATCAAGCTAACGTAATCTCCATATAGATATAAGAAGTTTTATGGCTAGGGTACGCCTAAGATAAATAGTGAGTATTTCTAGGGTACGACAAAAATTAAAAAAATAAATCGGTACGCATTTTGGAGTACCCGTTACATATTTGAATTACCATGCAAGTACTGGAATCAGATACATAGTAGGTATGAGTATGACAGTTTTTAAAGTACCCATGCTTCACAAGTTAAAAGAGTCAAATTTTATGAAGATCCTTGGTCTTTAAGAAGTATCATACAAATGCTTTGTCTTCAGATTGGAGTTGGAACTTAAGAAGCACAAACACTTCTAAGACGATGGTGTCTTTGTGTTGGCACTACGGACGCCTCCACTAGTGGTACTCTTGTCCAAATGCTTTGTATTATACTCCCTTTTTCCTAATTTGTTTGTCACTCTTTTCAATCTAGGACATTCTAAAATACTTGTGCACTTTTAGAAGTCAAAAGTGTAAAACTTATTATTTTCTTTAAGCTACCCTTTACAAATGATCGTAAATACTTTTGAATGTGGGGATATAAGGGAAATATTGGAAGTTAGTGCATTAAATGCATGTTCCCTTAAAAAGTTGAAACTTCAAAAATGATAAACAAATTGGGACGAAGGGAGGAATATTTTATATTTTGGGTAAATTAAAATGTGTCTGAAGATAAATATAACTAGCCCCACTAGTTTAGGAAAATTTCACCAAGCTTCCTTACTATTTATGATTGCACAACATTTGCACCCCATTTTGTTAGCCAACCGTTTATGAACTAGATCGAATCTAATGATGTCATCAAATTTTGAACTAAAATGCCCAAACTACCCCATATTCCTCCTTATAACTGTTTAACCCCATCTCTCAACTAATTCCTCATTTGTACAAAACTAAGCAATTCTCGAAACACCTATCTTGCATAGTTGTCCACTTTCCTACAGAAGCCAACTGCCCCTCACACTCATCGCCCACCCATGACCTACCTCCACCCCAAAATTTTCCACCTCAACCCAATTCCACCACTGTCAGCCAACATCGATTACCACACCAACACCATCAATGTTTACATACAACCACAATATGTGAAGTGGTTAGGTCTGTAGCAGATTTTGTAAATGCGCGCCTAAGCGAGAGGCGCACACTAGACGCCTTAGATAGGTTGGAGCGCAACGACTTCACAAATGCGCAAAAGGCATGCGCCTTTCTAAGAGGCGAGCGCCTTTTTGAATTTTGCTTTTTCATCACATCTATTAATCATCCCTATATCTAGTGACTTGTATAACCAAATGGGTTTATCAAAAAACTCCTAACACAATAGGGGCTTCAATTTGTAAACCCTAAACAGCCAAAACTTGAAGATCGATTAACTTATGGTGCGTTTAGACTCTCTCTGCCAAATGCTATAAGTAAAATTTGGAAAAACTAACCCCGAATTAAAGAAATTTGGAGATCAACTAATTGTCTCAGTTCTAAGCAGTGGAACGAAGGAGGTTGCACCTTCAATAGAGAGATAATCGAATTATCACTTATGAAGATGAAAATCGTATCGGTTTTTTTATTGTTGATGTTGAAGATAATTGTTAGATTCTCCTTGGAATGAATGAAAGCAAACACTGGATGATTGGTTGCTTTAGTTTGCAATTCGTTTTGTATTTAGGTCTTGAATTCTACTATTTAGTAATTGTCTAAACTAGAAGTGTGACTTTTTAACATTTGTTAGATGTTTTTATGGTTTTTGCAATATAAATACTTCTTAAAATTCATTGTACAAGTGCTTATAAGTTGTGAATTTCAGTTTTCCTATGTTGAAAATTGAGTTATTTGTCTAAGTTATTTTTTTCCTTGATAATGTGATCCTCACTTCAATAAGGTCAGTGCCTTGCCTTTCGCCTCGCGCTTTGGCCCAGATATACCTTTGGCTCCTTGGCCCGCCGATCGCCGCCTTTAATAACACAGGTTTTAGCCGCTATAATTGGGGGAGGAAGACTTGAACAGGACAGTAGTGGGTTTGGTAGATAGAACCCTATACAAGAGAAGAACTGAGCAAGATTTGGTAGATCAGTGACGTTTGACAATGGAGAAGGGCTATGGTGGAGGATGGCTTGGGGAGTGCGGTGGATAAGCTGTCATGGAGGAAGTGACTGCAGATTGCGTTCCCCCTTTCTTTGTCTGCAGGTATGTATATGTCATTCGTCAGCCCTAACTCTCATGTAAACCCTGGCTATAGCAACTAGCACTGATCTCTGGCTTGTGAATCCTAACATCTTGAAGGTAAGTGCTGGGATGTCCGTTAAAATCTGCACCATTCTTTCTAGGGTTTACAACTTCCCTCGAGGCTTTGCCAAGCTTTTGCAGTCTCCTCCATTTTTCACAACTTTGATCCTCTGCTGCATCGTGTGTTAGCTTCCTCGCGAGACGAGATGACGAGGGGAAGGGCTGAGGTCTAAGTAGATGAATGGGTAGCATTTAGAGGGGAATGGGATGGCTAGACTCAAGAAAGGGAAAACAGAGAATGTCGGTAAGAGAGATGAAGGAGCTGTCGTAGAGCAGGGGCTGGATTCGATGGGGTTGTGTTGTGGTGGAGGAGTGAGAGAGTGGGATGCTGCAATGGATTTTTGTTGTTGTTGTTGGCAGTGGCCGGGAATGAGTGAGAAGAAGCGAGAGGGGAGGGTAAGTGGTTGGTATCAGGCATGGAGGGTATTTTCTTTCATTTAAAAATAAAGCTTGATTTGACCTTCATATTTTTTTTTTAAAAAAATCTGAGGTTAAAATGGTAATTACATCTCCTTTGTTTACTCCATCTCTGTTATAGGATGGGAACTTTAATGCTGCCCAAGGTTTCAAACTCTAATGGAGAATCCTAAAAATCCTGCAAGCATACCTCAATAAATGGACCCAATTAAAGTAGTGAATAACCACATGATTTGTGGAAATATTCTCTAGAACAAGCCATTAACTGAGACTTAATTCAACACTGCCTAACGAATCTACAAAACACCAAGCATTGAGGAAAAAGGAAGCAGCTGCAGGTTGAAAGCAGCAGTGGTAGGGTAAGGGACAAAAGATCAGAAAAAGAGGAAACAGGTATCAGGGAAGTGAAGACACAGTGAAGAGAGGAAATAAGGGGGAGAGAGATTAAGATCGCAGCAATAGCAACTGCAGAGACATAGATGTATCAGAGGAGAAGAGGTACAGAATAAAAGACTGCAGAGTAGAAGAAGAAGAAGAAGAAGAAGAAGAAGAAGAAGAAGAATCAGCAGCGGAGAAAAAGAGGCAAAAGGACGAATATTGATAGATGGAGAGCAGAAAGGTTGAGAGAAGAAACAACAAAAGAGAAGTAACAGTAAAGACATTGGCAAGAGAGAGGAAAGGAGGCATACAACTGTCGGGCATCTTTAATCCACCATCCTTTCAATGAAAGAGGATGATTTATAAGGGACTTAGGTCAAACCACTTTATACGGCCATCTCAATAAAATTAAAAATATGTAGTTGGACATCCTCCTAATCATATGCCGAAAGAAACCTAAGTGAATTACATAAAGATAAAACCGCTAGTTAGAAGAAATTGGGACAGCATTCCAAGTTTAGAAAAAGTATAAAAATAATGTAGACTCTATGAATCCCTTGTCTTTGAAATATTTGGAATTTTAAATTCTTAAGCTTTCAATTTGTTCATGATTTTCTTTAAAAAGCTAAGTTTCCTTTCCTTCTTGTGTTTTTTGGTTCACACTTCCTTTTTAGTAGGTATACTGTGAAAAATTATTACTAATTATTGTTATCCACATTACTATTTTGTATATGATAATTACTATTTAATAAAATATAAATGTATTTGTCATGAGAAAAAATGTAGTAGTAGATATTAGCTCTATGTATACGCATAGAAATTTGTATATATGTTTTTGTGTCTTTTAAAGAAATTTTCGTCTCAACGTTTCTTGTCATGTTGTATACATGCTGGAATCGGTGCGTCTGAGGTTGAAAGGCTAAGAATGGCATCATGATTCCATTTGGTGAAGAGTAAGACTTCAGAGTGTTGTTCGTTTAAGATGTTTTTTATTCGATAAGAAGCACTGTAAGTTCAGATACTCTTCTATTGAAGTTTGAATTCTTACTTTTAGATTAGTAGTTGCCGCACTGTGTCGAAATCAAGCTTTTTGGTCAGTATTCAGGATTGAACCCTAAACTCTCTCCACCACATCCATCTGATGCCTTTACCATTGTATTGGTTAATCTATCCCGGCAAAGGTCAATTTCTGTTCTTAGTAGTCGCTTTTAGTGTTGTGTTCCCCAGTGCGCTTCCCACTGGCATAATGCTTTACTCTGCATATCTCTTCTAATTTTTCATGATAGAGTACGCGCCATCTAATTGCAGGGGGAACAAAATGTGTTTTCATTGCAAAGAATTTGTTCTGTTGGTTTGATTGGCAACATATGGAAGAAGTTGCCATATGACACAATGTTTCCTTAGTCTGAGAGTGGAAATCACAGCATGTGAAATTGAACTGATTTTAATACTTTTTAAGTACTTTTTTCCTCTTTTTTTAAATGTTTTCCTTGGCATTTAGACTTTGAGTTCACGAATTATTCAATTGTACACAGGTTTGCAGCATACCTTTATCATATGATCATAAATATTGATGTGTGGGTAAATAACAGTATTAGGATGCATTGATCGTAATTACGACGAGTGAAAGTTCGAGTAATTGAGCATCAAGTTTCATATTGCAAAGGATGACAAATGTTTACATTTTTTACAATGGCAATCAATACGGTACAATTGGATCAACTGAACATCTCTTAGCTCCTTGCCCCTGGCTGCATACATAGGATTTTGTCTCATTTTTCTGAACTTCCTGTTTAAGTTTTGCTGGATACTTACGAAACTCAATGATCCTAGTTCAGTCTTTTTGATTTGTTTAATCTGGCTTTGCTTCCCCTAAATGTAGTTGGAAATAAATATTCCAACTGCCAAATATTTTTCATTTATCCAGGAAGGTGATATCTATTATTGATTTTACCAAGAGAGGCTGATACGGCTTTACCATGAATGCTATTTTCAGGGCATGCATTTGGGGACGATGATTAAAAGTGAAAGATTAGAGCATCTGATCATGCTTTTGATTGCTTTGGTTGATATGAAAAGACCAACAATCTAATACGAGGAAGGAGAACTTCATTAAGGCACGGCAAAGTAAGATTGTACATCCGCGATGTCTTGTAGTCTGCTTTCGGATTTTAATAATGAGAATCTCTGCTCATGTTAACGAAAAATCTCATGTAAGAAACTTAAAACCACTGTTTGCGGTTAAGATTTTAGTTAGAGGTAATCGCTATAAAGAGGTATCTGAATGTTTTTTCTACGCAAGTTTACGCCTATTGCTCTATTTCTGGTGCTTAACCTTGGTTGATCTAACATTTATACGATCCTTTGCCAACATTAATGCTGGATGATTGCATATTTACGTGATTTTCTTTAGGTATGGTGCGACCATTCGTTCCTTGGGGGGAGTGGAATCACCTGACGAGCATGTTATTTTAACCTTTATAAGAACGTTTGAACGGCCTATTGTATTATTTATCTAGTCTTGTTTCAAATACAAAAGTTTTGTTGATGCATAAATTTGTTTGGTTATTTTGCATCTCTCTAGAGAGATATCCGATGCCCGATGTAGAAACCAGAATTTAGTCCCTCTTGTGGCTTTGGCTGTAAGAGTTGGTCCAGATTGATACAATCCCCTGTAACACAAGTGAAAGTGTGCTCTTTTTTCAGTTAATTTGCTTCTGTATTCTGCTTGTCTTGCTATGAAGTGATGGCTTGGTTTCACTGATAGTTTGCTCTTTATCAATTGAAAGAATATGATAGTATGGAAGTGTTCGTTATTAAAGCAGCTCAAGCTAGGCTTGTCAATGGATTGGATTCAGTTCAGATATGTGAAAATCCGAACCTGATTCGATTATAGGCGCATCCGAATCTGATTCAAATCCAAAAATGATAAATTTGCTTGTTTTAATCCAAACCCAAAGCCTACTTAAATGATATCTGTTTTTCTTTCTTTTTTATAAATCAACGCAAAGAAGTGTGGAAGTTTGGAAATGCGAAACAAAAAAGAAAAATATAAGGTTATATTTGGATCGAGAATTTTGTGAGAAAAAAAAAATTAGACTATTCAACCGATTGAGATCATTGAATCATTTATCTTTTTTATTTTTATTTCTTTAGCCAAATCATTGATTCAAATATAGACTAAATGTTTCTCAGATTGGATTCAAAAGCGGGTTTTGAACATTCGAATCCGATCTGATAAATATAGATCTACCATATTCAAATTACATAAATTTTCAAATAAGCATGATTTTTATTGACCTAATATCGAAGTCATGAGCACTGAAAGAACGTTGGTGCTTCACTTCTATTTTAATGACTATTCGGTCATGATTTCACACATTATTTATGCCAGTCGAAGGCACCTTATTTCCAAATTCAACGGTTGATTATTCATCAGAAAATTGAGAATCAAGTGTACTTTTGTCATTACAATGTTATATATTCTGCCATTTTCCACAACAATTCAGATCCTTTGCCTGGTGAATAATAGATTCGTCGTTCCATTCACAAAAATGATAGAAAGTGAAGTAAAAGGAAAACAATTGAAAAACAAAAACTTATTTTCTTACCACAAACGGGGTAAGAAAATAACAAAAAACTTATCCCAAACGGGATTGGGATTCTGTCCTTGAAAAAATCCTCTTAGAATCCTCTTTGAATTCAAAACTATATCGTTTTGAAGGTAAATTTTGATTTCACTTAGGGGGTGTTTACAAATTCTATAAAAATTATTTTTTTGGTTTTTCTAGAGAGATTATAGATTTTGACTATTAAGCGAAAGCTGTCAAAATATTTACAATTGTTGTGGGATTATGAATTTAAACAGCTAAGTTGTGTTTACTAGAAAAACTTTAAAATAGATTTTTCCTGTGAATTTTTTTATAATGCCCTTACCCTTAATTTAATAAAAATAAGTAAATATATTTTACATTTTTAATTAAAAATTCATTACCAAACAAAAAAAATATTCCTTGTTCATGGAAATTTAACATTAAAAAAAATAAAAATTAAACGGTAGACGACTATTTATCGACTGTCAAAGAAAGTGGCAGACAAAGAGACAGTAATTCTAGGGTGACTACTCTTCAGTTACATATGTATGTGTGTGTGCGTGTGTGTGTGAGAGAGAGGAGAGATTAGTTGTTATATGCGTGCGCGTGCGTGTGCGTGTGCGTATTAAATTAGTTGGTTATTTATGAGAGTATATTTATAATTAAGTCAAACAAATATGGAGTATTTCATCATTTTTCTTTTATAACTGGGTAACAGGTAGAAGCAGGCTGAGAAGCATGGGTTGGGTACCTTTCAAAAAATAACTATTTGACCCCTTAAAAACGTTAAAAAAATTATTTTTTGTTTAAAGAAAGCAATCGTAAACATTTCAAAAGTGTTTTTTTTTTAGCTAGAAGATGCTCAAAAAAATAATTGCAAACACCCACTTAAAAAAATTTCAAAACTATATTTTTTTGAGTGTAAAATCTCAATTCTGTTTAGGGTCCCAAAACTATGTTGTTTTCAATTTAACTCTTTTGTGGAAATAGTTGAGATTTATTGCCTGGTCTTAGATTTTTATTTTTTCTTTCGCAAAAATATAAATAAATTGTGGACACTTTATCGGTTAATATACGTGGAGTTCTAATTTTTTACGTAACTTTTGATGAAATGATTTAGTATCATAACATTTTTGTAATATGTAATTTATATTTTACAACACTATTGTTTGTAATATGCAAAAAAATTCACTTCAATACGAGATAGTTTTGAAGTCCTTATATAAAATTCAAAATTTATTTTCAAAACAACAGAGTTTGAGGGCCAAATTGAATTCAGGTTTTACACTTTTAAAATCTATAATTGAAATCTAAATTTACATTCAAAACGACGTAGTTTTGAATTGATGGAGGATTCAATGAGAAAATTTTCAAAGAGAGAATCCCGACCCCCAAAGACTGTAAAATTAGAGAATAAATCAAAAAAAGGAAGATTATAGAATAATTAAATAAAGAATGTTAGAATTAGTGATGTTCTTTCTCTTTCCTAAAAAAGAAAAGATTGTAAAATTATTTTCATTCAATTCAAGACATTTATTCCGGTAGATTTTCATATATTTGGACCTGACCTATTGTATTCAGATATAGGAACCGAAAATCAAAGCAATTAAAAAGTCTCAAAAAAGTCTAGGCCAAACAAAGACTTATTTTTTGATTTGATTTTAGAAGAAAAATGAAAGAATATAATAAACTACTTAAATAAATGAAGAGAAAATGAAAAGGATAAAAAGAGGAAATAATGAGGAAAGAACCTTTTAAAATGAAAAAAAAAAAAAAAAAAATTTACTTGTTTCCCCTTTCTTTCAAAAGGAGATGAAAATTATGTTTTTTTTTTTTTTTTTTATCTATTTATTTCCATAGGTTCCAAACAAAGCCTAAATTCCAAATAAAAACTGTTTTTTGAGTCAAAAATTATTAACTTCTGTTGAACAAATTAAAAAAAAATTGCACAGACCAATTCGTGTGTAGCTTAGATTCGTTTTATTTTTGGGTACCACAAAATATTTTAATTTAAATCATACATAAAAAATTTATAAACTTTTCTTTGCATATTTATGTGAATGCCTTGTGAGTCACAACAATAATACGTCCCAATTTGGGATAACTTTTATCAGGGTTTTTTTAACTGCTTTGGTTATCAGGGTTTTTCGTCTTTCATAAAAAAAATTCATTATTTTATCAAAATCATGTATTTTTCTTGTTCTTCTTATCGACTGAAAATTTACAAATTTTATACAAATTTGAAAAAAAACTATTAAAGACAAAAAAACTATTTTTACTTGACAATTAAGCTAAATCTTTTATTTTTAGTATATTTTTTTTTAAAATTTTGAATAATTTTTTTATATTTTTAGAATTCCCTTGTCAAAATGAACCTGGACAGTATAAATCTTAGTCAAACGGTGAATAAAGTTTACTAAAGTCGAAAAAACTCGAAAATCAATACAACTAAAATAACTCAAAAAAAACAACAACTAGTCTAAACCGGGCCTAAATGAGATGCAATAATTTAGCATTCTTTTTTCATTTTCTTCTATTCTCTTCTCATTTCCTTCCACATCTTCAAATAAATGAACCAAACACAACCTAAGACAGATAGTTTTTGGGTGTTGAGGGTCTGGGACAGTAATGTGTGAGTCACAATTAGATCTATCATGAATTATTCAAAGTGTTTATGAGCCTCTTTTTCATAAGCAATCTTCATGAGAAATAGACATTTGGTTTAGACAAGGAGGGGGACAGCACATGAACAAAGCTTAAATAGTGTTTCTGTTACTGTCACTATTGATATGGGCCCACCTTGCCCACCACTTTCGTGTGCCCTAAAAAAAACTTGGATTCATACGAGAACCGTTATATTATCTGAAATCACATTGACACAACTTCCGAGCTAATACCTTTTGATTTTTAACGGTAAAGTTACTAGAATATCCTTGTTTTAATTATTATTAAATTTTCAAGAGAAAGGGATAGAAAAAATAAATAAATAAAGGCAGCCAAGAAACCACCTTCCACCTACTACCTTCCAACCACCATCAACTTCAAGTGGTGATGGAAGTGAGATTTAATGGTGGTGGAAGTGAGATTCTCAAGTAAAACGGTAAATGTTGTGACGGGGTTTTTGAGAGATAAGCAGGGTAAATAAGTGCGGTGGACATTTAGTTAATAGACGTTCAACTAATGGTTGGACTAAATTGTTATATAAAGATATAAAATCATAAAATAAGTGAGTGTAATGTGATTTTAAAGAGTAAAGGGGGTGCTAGTGTGATTTTAATAAAATCCAGGAGGTGCCACTGAAATTTATCAAAAATAAAGGGAAAACTCCCATTTAAGTACAATTTTTCTTTGAACATTACTATTGAGCTCTGTCAAATTACATATGAGATAAATAATTTATATTTTTGAAAAACTGGTTACAGAAGTATAGCTTAAATTTAATGAGGGGTAAAATTGAATAAAACATGTTACTATGGAGATTTGTTTTTTTTCTTTTTCGGAACAAGTTATACAAAATAGGACACAATGAAATTTGATTAGACTTAAAAGGGTAATATTAAGAAAAAAGAGTAACACTTATTGATAATTTTTTTCACAAATAAATGTATTGAATAGTAGAATTAGATCCGTAGTAGGTCCACTTGGCTGAACTCTACTTGTCCGTTTCATCTTTATAGCCGAAGTAATGAGCTCCCGTCAAGGTTAATAGCGCGACTCGGATAATTGAAAAAATTTAAGATGATAAGAGTTTTTCACATTTGGTGCCAATTTTTGTACCCATCTAAAACTGTATTTATATGTAGTAATTCAAGGCAAACCCAAGTCATAGGGGATTGAGGCTATTGCCTAAGGTTTCCAAATTTGAGAAGGCCTCTCCTTTTTAATACGTAGATATGTATAAATGATTCAATTTTAATTTTCAAATTTTAAATCGTGTAGAAAGGCCTTATCAATCTATTAGGAAAAATTAAGGCCATTCTACTTTTCAATTAGGTTTTGAAGGAAAAACCCATAAAAAAGGTAACTGTGATTTTTAAGTTTTTGTATTTTTGTATTTTTAAGTAAAAGTCCAATTGGCAGCAGCTAAAGCACTGATGGGTCATGCTTACAAAATATTTTATCACCCAATTCATATTACAAGAAATATCAAATGATTACATAAGCTTATTTTTTTGCATATCAAATAATAAAAAAAAGAAAAATAAATTTTACATAAATTTATTCTTAAATACCAAAAGGCCCCAAATAATTACTTCTACATTTTCATTTTCTTAAAGGTGACGAAAAAAAAAAAGCAATATGTTTTCGATTAATATTGCCATCCTCTAACATAACACCGAAAAACAAATCTATTTTTTTTTTAATTTATATTTTCTTTTTCTTTTTCTTTTTCTTTTTTCTCCATAGAACTTACAAGAAGCAAGTGCAGTATTTATTTAGGTCTAATTTGGCATACTCTTTTTGAGATTTTTGATTTTTTTCATTTTCAATGAATTTGTTTATCTGTTTGATCAAAATTATATTTTTAAGTTCTTTTTGATGAGAAGATTTAAAATAAAATAAAATAAATCATTCTTACTTGATAAATTAGCTAAATTTTGTATATTTTTTTATTTTTTAAATTTGAATAAATTTTTCATATTTTTATTTTATCTATTCAAAAAAAATAAAATATATAAAAAATTTTAATTAAAGGATAAAATAAAAAATTAACTTGGGCCTTGGATTCCGCATGTCAAATCCACTAACTAACAAATCCATCAGAATAGGCGTGCGGATGGTGATGTGACATAGCCATAGTCTTATCAAGATTTCCCTGTCTTGACGTTGATTTAGGAAATGTCCAATGTCATGATATTATGTTTAGAGCACTGATAGATACATACTAAAAAATGAGTGTGTACAAGACACATTTATTTTTTTATCTCATAAATAAGTGGGATCCGTTCTAATTAAAATTTTTTAAAAAATTTTAATTAGGACAAATCCTATTTACTTATGAGACACATTTTTAGATGTGTACCTATTATTTTTCTATGTTTAGTTTGTTTTAATGTTGTACAAACGAATTTTTCTTGTGCCACTAAACGCACATGTAAGTTGATCTCATAGGGTGAACATGCGGTATCAAAAATAAGTATCTCTATCTCTTATGATTTTTCTTAAGACACTTTATTCCTTCGTCAAATTATTAATTAAAGTTAAATTTGATGGAAAGTTGGCTAAATAAAGCTTCAATTCTTTCATTAGATTAGGAGGTAGGGGTGCATGGTACAGAACGTTGTTGCCCTTTCGATTTGGGCTCATCGAGAATCCAATGATATAATTAAAATTATTTATTTTGTAGACATTATAGGGTATAGAGTAAATTTTAGAAATATAATTGATCTGTAATCAATATCCATTTGATCGGATCATTTTATTTTGCAGTTTATGAACAAAAATCATACTTTTTTTTTCTTTCCATTTTTTCAAAATAAATTTCACTTGATCATGTAATTACCAATGTCTGATCGAATCTTGTTTGACCTTTGTGGAATTCAATCTTGCAACCTTGGGGGCAAGCCCCT
>BRYE01000001.1:19009399-19014399 GCA_030159115.1 Actinidia arguta var. hypoleuca
TCAACCTAAATGGGTCCACAAAGCAGACATAAAGGTGAAGAAAAATAACCCTATGTCATAAGCATCGAATAAGTAAAATATCAAGCTAATGCATTTGTGGAGGGATTCACGTAGGAAGCGAAAATGTAAAAGAAAAGAATGAAGTTAGAAGCTAAATTATTCATGCCTAGATATTGGATATGATTAACAAATAAAGGATGTGTCTACGCACGGTTTTTCTCATTCATAGCCAAATCATACCATTTCCATGATTTTGTCACGCCGAAAAGGACTAATATCACCGTAACAAATTTTCCAGTGTCAATGATCAACAACATTGAATAGGATAAAATAGAACCTCATTCGTTATCCAAAAATAAAAAATCTATCACATCCTTAGTGTATGAAATTTGTGGTCTCCATTGGTGCAAATGGTTAAGCGGGGAAAACCCTATTTAACGAATAGACAACTAATCTAAGTGTACCACAATCGACAAAACGAACTCATAGTATTCAAGCCAACTACTCGAGTACAGAAGAATATGGCCAGTCAAGATTCTGTACAGTAAGAAGAAATTCGCGGAAGATGACAAAAAAATGATGAGAGACCTAAGATGAAATGGCAAACCTGTTTAACCAAAGCAGTCTTGCTGGGCTCCATTTCTCCATGGCACATTTATCTATGCAATGCAGCCCATTGTAGGACCTGTTCTAAGAATAACATGCCTTAAAAATTAACCACCAACTGAAACTATAGTTTCCTAAAAGGACTTATTGGTGCCTGCCAGTAGTAATATAAATAGGAAAGGCCAAATCTTTGAGTTCAAACTTTCCTTTTCTATGAGGAATGAGGCTGGCCTATGTATCTAAATATAGAGAAGTGAAGATAAAAACAATTGTTTTTTTTTTTTCATCGATTTGAGGCATGTTCTATGTGTCTGTATATATCTCGTTAACGATTTCTTCATTTATTTTTCGGGTAGAAGACCATAAAACGAAAGGAATAAAAAATTGATGGGAAAATGCATAACACTACTGACTCCGAGGTCATGCTTACAATATAAAGTTACTTGAAATATGAAGTTTCAAGTTCCTAACACTAAGCGAAAACATATCAATAGCAAAATAGGTCATGGAATAAAATAACAAGGCTACATTAATGAGAGGATATTCCATTAAATATGACTGACCGCTCATAGCTCCGCACTAGTCTGTCTCATCTTGGCTCCAAGATCACCGGTGGCTTGAGAAGCCTTCTCTTTCGCATTCTCATACGTCTCCTTTGTCTGATCAGTCATTTTCTCCTTTGCTGACTTGTATGTATCACCAACTGTGGCTTTAGCATCATCGTAAGCCCCATATGCTTTGTCTCTCCCACGGGACATTGCTTCTGCCGTTGAATCTTTGGCATCACCCATTCTATCCGAAGCCTTCTTAGTCGCTTCGTCAGCCCTATCAGAAGCATAATTATACGCATCAGACGCTCTATCTCTCCCATGTGACATTGCTCCGCCTAGTGTCTCCTTGGCATCCTCATAGGTTTGCTTCGCCCGATCAGTCACGCCTTCCTTGCCTGATGTGTACGTGTTGTCAGCAGTGTCTTTCGCAGCCTCATAAGTACCGTAAGCTTTGTCTCTCCCATGGGACATTGCTCCCTCAATTGAATCTTTGGCATCACCGACTCTGTCCGAAGCATAATTGTAGGCATCAGAGGCGCTCTCTCTCCCTTGTGTCATTGCTCCAGCCAGTGTCTCCTTGGTATCACCAGCCATATCATTCATGGCTTGATTCACCTTTTCAGAAGCGGAAGTATAAGTGTCGTAAGCTTTAGCTTTCCCGTGTGAGATTGTTCCTTCCATTGTGTCTCGAGCATTGCTGGCCATGTCGGAAGCCTTGTCCACTGCTCGATCTGCCTTCTCGTAAGCAAAGTCCTTTGCATTGCCAAGTTTCTCTGCAGCCGAGTTGGCTGCATCACTGGCCTTTTGAGAAGCATAATTTGAAGACTCTGCAAGAAAAATAAAGCTGTTAATGAAAAAACGGACTATCACAAGTAAACAAATTTAAAACTAGAAAAAATACATCGACAATCACCAGATGCAGCAGCATTCATCGTCTCAGTCGTTTTTGACACGGCATCCCCAGCTTTATCCATGATCCTGTGAGCCGTCTCTTTTGCATCCTCTTGATCAAATCCAAATCCCCTGAAAACATCATCCAACGATATAATTCCATATACGTGCACATTACAAAGGTACGATGACCCCTAGCAACTGAAAGTTATCTTGATCAACTACGAGGCATTGCAGACGTCAATGAGAAAGCATAACAGAGTTGCAGATGCGTGTTGCATTTTACTTCGGCCGGAACATAATGTATTTTTTCGGCAGGAACCTTTAGAGTTTCAAAAAGTTAATGTGCCCCCACTTGAGACACCTTTAATTAAAGTAGTTTATAGCATTGTCTCTGTGTCACCAAATTTTGTTCATTCAAAACATACCAATCTCAATTACAGTGGCCTTCAAAGATTAATACCTTCTATGGGCTACTCTCGGTTTTCAAAATTTTGGCAGTATGCAATTCACACCACCATAGAACTGCCCAATCCAAGCCCAACACTTTGGTTTATTAAGGCTTGAATTTCGGTTTCAAATCGTTTTTCTCAATCACGTTTGTCAACAATACGACACCTATTCAGTACATAGGCGAAGCGAGGACTTCTTCATAAGGCGGGGGAGGGCAGAACTAAGATGGACCTAACCGGATTTGGATCTGGCTTGCATAGCCTATTGAGGAACAATATGACATCCCAAGCCTAACCCAGCCTGTATTAGGCTAATTTGAACAAAACAAAAGCAACCAACTGTTTTGAAGTCACTTCCCAAAATCTTCAATGAGCTACTCTCGGTTTTTAAAATTTTGAGTTTTACTCGCCATTTATAAACATTTGCAATAACTTTAACCAGTAGAGACTATAAACCAAGTCAAAACTCATAGTTAAAGACAAACACGCCCTTAATCATAAACAATCCCCTATGTTATCAATCAATCTATAAAATCATTTCAATCACATGTTGCACTTTCTACATTTAAGCATCTAAAAGTGAGTGGGGATCTGCAATTGCCTTTTGGCATAAGACCCAATAATAACAAGGGATATTTAATGTCATAGGATGAGTAATCCCATTGACAGATTACTACTACCCTCTCATGCTTTTTATCAGTGATTATCCACCAAACATATTATCCACTAATAGGCATTACAGTCCAAAAACAGGGACAAAGGCAACATTATGATTAAATTTAATTTACACTATTAGTTTTTAATAACAATATAAATCCACTAAGATTAATGCTAGATATTTTATTTTAGACGTTACCCAAAAATAGAGTGTAGGATGTAGATTCAAAGTTAGTGTCGTGCATGCTACACTATCTACACATTTTTTAAAATTCTACGTGATTTTTTATATTAAAATTCTAGGTATGTAGTATTTTTGATCTAGTAAAGATTGCAAACCACTATAATTTGAGGATAATCTTAAATTTTGATAATATGAGTTGTTTATTTATTTATTGGTGTGCGAGCCAAGTCCAATAATCTCTCCCTTGATCATGAAAGAATTTAGGATTTAAACTACAGAAGCAAGTGTGACTTAGCAATAAGGGCGAACCATCATAATTTTGAGATTATTTTTAAATTGATAGTTTAATACAAGAGTTTTTTAAATTTTGAAAGTGTAATCGCCTCCTACGTCCCCTTGGATCCATCACTGCCTTCGACGCCGAAAACACAATATGAACAAGAACTTTAATACAATTTCATATACCATGTGGTACACGTATATATGCATGTATGTATATATGTAAATATATGTATATGCATGTGTAGCTTACTGGGAGAACTTTCCAATGGCCCAATCAGACCAAGAATCGGCTGTGTCCTTGGCGTCTTGCACCGTCTCTGCAGCGCCCTGTTTCACGTTCTCCGCCGCCGCATTCACTCGGTCTCTGCCATTGTCCATCGCTTCCTCGCCCCAACACCAGCACACATCCACCGTCACCACCGCCGCGACAAACCACAGCATCAACAACGCCGTCCTCTTCGCCATGATCTCTGCTAATCAACCTCGCTACAAACAACACCGAATTCGAACAATTTTTTTGAATTGTGATGATGGGAACGGTTAGTGCGAGAGAGTCGAGTGGCCTTTTAAGGTGTAGTCATGGGGGTTACGTGGCGCTCTGTGAGGGTTTTGGTGAAGGTGGATCGGTGAGTGAACGACACGTCTTCGTTAAATGAAGAGAAGAAACTTGTTGTGTCTCGGGCGCAACTTTTGAAACTTTGTGGGTGATTTGTGTTTGAATTCTACGGGTTTCGCTCCTCACCAAACAGAGCAAGTAGGCAAAGTGGCAAACTAAAGGGTAAATTTCATCATTTCGTTCCTGTAGTTTGATTAATATTTTACTTAGATTCTTACAGTTTACATTTGAACAATTAGAAACTTTTTATTTGGATTTGGTTATAACGTAGTCTATTCGTTAATACCCATTAACAATTTTGACAAAGGAACTAGGCAAATTAAAGGGTAAATCTCATTGTTGGACCTTGTAGTTTGATCAATGTCTTACTTTGGTTTCTATAATTTAAATTTGGACAATTAGGAATGGATTGTTTTGATTTGGTTTTAATGTAGCACCTTCATTAATATCCGTTAACAACTTGGACAAAAAGAAGCAAGTGAAAACTCGCATAGCCATTTTTAAGGAGCAAAATTTCACTTTGGTAAAACTACAAAGACCGTTAGTAGTAAATTATTCGCTGAAAATGGTCATAGGCTTATTTTCGATTCAAATTCTTAATTGGCATATATTAATGAAAAAATTAAATTAAAATAAGATCAAAATTGCAGGGTCCTAATTTTTGAAATTGAAATTATAGGACCAAATTATGTTGGGGAGAGTTTTAGGCACTCGTAATCCACTAGTTATTAATATAATTTAAATAATAAAGACAACTACTT
>BRYE01000001.1:19019399-19021899 GCA_030159115.1 Actinidia arguta var. hypoleuca
TCTGAAAATGCCAATTTGGCGTATGTTCAATTCAGTCAATCGCACCAAGAAGCCGCTCGTTGTGGGATTGATATGCCAATAAGTCCAACACAACATGCATCCCAGAAAACCGCAAGCCCTTTTGTATCTATCCCAAAAGCTTTCGACTCATCCTGCTTCCCTGTAATTTTCTCTCTGTGTAGTTTTCTCTCAACCGTTTTTGTTCATCTGTCGTAGTATCTTATGCATTTCTTCACATATTGCAGCAAGCTCAATCCCTCTCAACATGGGGAACTGATCTACACGCCCTTCACAATGCAGAGTTTCATTGAGAAGAATCCAACAAACCTTTTTTATCTCCACAGTTTCCAGGTGAGAGGTCATTGGTATTTCACTATTCCGTTTACCGAACTAATGGGTCCTAACACGGGGGATGAAGTAAAATGGGCTGAGTCATGAATTGGAAACTAATACAAACCTATAAACGCCACATTAGAAGTGTTTTCAAAAGCAGAATGTATAAAACAAGGAGGGTATACGGTATACCCGTCTCCCTTAAACACCAGATGACGTCTATCTGCAAAACCATAACAATATACCAGGACAAAATCCAATACCAGACATCAGCAATCTATGCAAGTTACTAACCCAAAGCTTCAAACCCTTCACTCAGCAAATTGATGAGGCACATTTGCCTGTTGACGAAGCTGTTATGAACTTGTCCCCAGAGGCACTGATGTTGGCTCAAAAACCATATGACAAACATTTTTTTTTCTTTTCAAAATTGTGCATTCGTTCTTATTTTGTGTATGTTCTGCGACAACTTTTGCAACACTTTGGTCTTTGTGATCTTGCTGTCCTCCTTGGTTACAATACATAAGAATTAAAGTTTTGCAGGCACCTGTCTTGGATGATTACAGTTTCATGAAGACGGAGTGTAGACTTGTGGATATCAATCAGTAATCATTTCTAAGAATTAATTTCGGCATTGCAAATACCCAAAGACAGGAGACTTCTGGACCTCAGTCAGCAAAGTATTTCTGAGAATTAATTTGACATTGTAGATTCCCATGATTCTTATTTCTATTCTCTTGCCTGCATTTACAATCACAATGTTGTAACACTACTATTTATATATGTAACAAAGGTTAATTTTCGGTAAACCACTTCAATCATGACAAGAGATTTTGTATGTGTTTGTGCTTGAATAAAAAAATCAATTTTTTTCAAAAAAAAAAAAGTTAAAAATAATTAGTTTTCCCGTCTTTATTAAACTTTATACAAATTAGATGATTTTTTTTACATTTTTGGACTCCACTTGTCAAGAAAGGAGCTAAAAAATTATAAAATTTTGATGAAACGGTGAAAAAAATTAGAAAACGAAAGCAACTTAAAATACTCAAAAAAAACTTACTCCAAACCGGGCCTCATCGACCTTCAAATATAAAAATTCTTCGTTTTCCCACGTAAAATCAATCTCTTCCTCAGGGGAGGATTGAATGTGTGCCCTGCCCCCTCAAATTTGAAATAATTTTTTTTTTACCTATATTTCAGAAATTTTGTAAAATTCCCCCCTCCCCCCCTAAAAAATTGGGGTCTTATTATAATAATTAAAACTTTTGTGGGCCAAAGAAACAAGAGTATTAAATTTTGGAACCTGTAGCGTAATTTGGATTTTAAAACCCCAAATCAGCCGAGAAAGTTAGAAACTGTTAAGTTTCCTCTCCATCCCACCCTGGCTCCCTCTCTCTCTCTCTCTCTCTCTCTCTCTCTCTCTTCTAGCGTTCTTATTTCACTCCCATCTCATTTGCATATACTTATCTCTACACATATATCGACGCATATTTCTTCAACTGTAAATTGGTTATCGTTTCGATCGGCAATACAATTACGCTTTCTCGACGCAAAAGTTCCACCCCAACAATCGGCCGGCGATCTCTGGTTAGATTCGAATTCCAATTGCTTGAATTGTGTATTTGCTTTTATGTATATTTATGTATACTTTTGCTATTTGTTATTAAATTTGATGGATGTCTAAATTTTATGTTATTGCAAAGTGAATAGCTAAGGTTTTGGATTGGAATTTGGATTTATCTAAATGAGTTTTGGAATTTCAGCATTCAATAATAGGTTTTGTTTTTGTTAGTCCAATGAATGGTTAATTATTACTAATTTTGTTTTTAAGTTTATTGTTTCTTGTACTTAAAAGACTACCATGGTCCATGGGTTTTGATTGTTTGGGAATGTTGAAAGACATGTGATCATCAAGTAATGAACATGAAATTTTTTTATTTTCATATTCTTTCTGCTAAGTGGTGTAATGTGCAAAATAGTCAGTCACCTGATTTAATTTAAATTTTCTTTA
This sequence comes from Actinidia arguta var. hypoleuca, assembly GCA_030159115.1. Taxonomy (NCBI): domain Eukaryota; kingdom Viridiplantae; phylum Streptophyta; class Magnoliopsida; order Ericales; family Actinidiaceae; genus Actinidia; species Actinidia arguta. Next base: position 19,021,744 of record BRYE01000001.1, read on the forward strand.
GTGCTTATTGAGTTAAATTCTCTTTTAGTTTTACACTCATTTTGCATCAGTATTTTTCTTCTTCTTCCATTGATTGTATGCCTAGTCTTTGATTTTTGTTCTTTATATATTAAAAAACCCCTCAAGTCCATTTTTGTTTACTTCTTATCAGGGCTT
>BRYE01000001.1:19061899-19064399 GCA_030159115.1 Actinidia arguta var. hypoleuca
TAAAGATGTCCTTGACAAATTTCATAGTTTGAAATCTTTACGTGATTGCTTTTTTGCGAACACTATCAAATAAATGATACGAATCATTGGGTAGAACTCACCCTTGAAAACTGGTTTACAAGGGGAGGGTGCCCAAGAGGTTTATATTCAACTATTCAGACCCACTTTTTCATCGATGTGAGACATAGGATCGTAATGTGCCACCATGCTCCGCAACCAACGTCCACGTTGGCCCACTCTATCGACATTGACCCAACGGTAGCCCTTTCCTTCTAGGCGGCTTCACTCACCTATTACTATTCAACACCAAAGTATTGTACCCACTCACAATACTAGGGTATCTTAATTCAGCCTATAGGTTGCCCCTTCCGTACTCGCATATGATCCCCTACTCGCATAGATGCATCCGATCCCATACTCGATGTGGTGGTTGGCTGACTCTGATACCCAATGATACGAAATCTTGGTAAAACTCACTCTTGAAAATCGGCTTACAAGAGGAGAGTGCCCCAAGAGGTTTATATTCAAGTGTTCAGATCCATTTTTAACCGATGTGAGAGTTAGGATCGTAACAAAATCATTGGCAGTTTTGTTTTTTCCTAATGGTACGTGGGTTCGACATTCTTCATTGGATGGGTTCAATGAAAGCATTAAACTTTTCAAAGGAAATTTTCTATCCAGTGGGTTCAATTGAACCCACTTTGGACTATGTAGAGCCGCGGCTGACGCCCAGGATTGTACCCATTGTTATGGTAAGGTTAAGGCATTTGTAAATTAGTATTAGACAAAGTTATCAGTTGGTCCATAAAGAGAAAATGGAATTTGCCTACCACCATCTACCCCAATGCAACTGGCTTGAAAGAAAATAGAGTTTGTGTATTGGGAGATGAAAAGTGAATTTGGCACATGAATTTGTCGTATTGAATCTATCTATTTATGTTTTTTGATTTATACCTTATTTTTTTCTGGTGAAAATAAATAGAGAAGACCTTTAGATTGAAGTTGTGAGGAGATGGGTAACCATTGTTATGACTGTGCGGTTTTTTTAATATGCTGATTGCCTAATAAGGCCTTAGAGGAAAGTCACAAACTAATACATTAGTTGACAACTTGACAGTCCAATTTCTGTTAGCTTTGTAGTGGATGTGGCATTCCTGACTCTGGCAAGCCAACTTGCTTCTAAAGTCGGGATGTTCATCTTAAGAACATAGTATTATGCGTTCGAAATAGTTTGACCCCATGCCAAGCTTTTGGCGCATTTTTGTTATATGAATGTATGCTTCGTTTCATATAGTGTATGCATGAATGCTTTGTTTCAACAAGAGTTAGTTAAGATAAAATCGTGCTTTAGGATCCGTTTGATTAGGATGAAAATAATGATGGAAAATGAAAATGATAGAAAGTGAAGTGAAGTGAAAGAAAGGAAAAAGAAAAGAACATTTATTGTCTCATGAATGTTTGATTGGGTAGAAAATTTTGTAAGAAAATGATAGAAAAAATTAGTTCCTAAGTTGGATAGTAAGAAACTTGCAAGAAAATTTAACTTTTTTCCTAAATTGCCCTTATCCATTTTAAACAAAATAATAGTTGCTCAAATCTATCCATATCAATACTCATTAGTATTATGGGTAATATTCCAATAAAGTAATTTATAAATCCGTCATTATATATATATATATATATATATATATATATATATCGGGCGCTTATGCGACACTCTTTATGCACTTAGTATATTTTTAAATTTCATGTCATAGGGGCAATCGAAATTGACACATTATTTGTTTTTAAATTAGTTTGTAAAATGTTTTTCGGGAAATAAAAACTTTTATGTGTTTTATGCAGGGAAACGAAGAGCCCCAAACCAAGCTAATATAGGTTGTACGAGAAAATCTAGTTTCCAATACTTTCTAGGACTCTCTATCTAAACAAACACATAAAAACTTGTCCTTTTTTTTTTCTTTCTTTTTCATGCATTTTCTTGTATTATCTAGCTAGCCAAACTGACCCTTAGGAATTTGTAACAGGTTTAGCATTCACAATTTTGTTTACAAGTTGACTGTTCGTAGAAGTTTCTTCAGTTCGAGTCCTTCGAGTTGTTAGCCTTTAAGGCCATTTACTAGAATCACGACTTTCTTGTAGATTTTCTTTGTCTGGGGTAGGACTTACTGAGGATTATATTTGGTTTGAATAAATAAAATTTGGAGTTTGATGAGTTAGTCCTTCTGAAATTGGGTTTCTGGTGATTTGTTAGTAGTGCATCCCTAGGGTTACACAAACCTTGAGGAACCTTATCAGAGATTACTTAGAATAGCTACGATGTAGCAGGCAATATTACAAACCAATAGACTATTGGGGGGAGTAATCCCTGTCCAGCAATGATAATTGACCTTTGTATTTAGGCTTTGTTGCTGACGGTTGTATTGGGTACTGTCCAGATAGCAAAAGAAAATGGAAGATTTTTTTTCAGAAAATGTTTTAAGCCTTCATTAGGCCAAAA
>BRYE01000001.1:19074399-19076899 GCA_030159115.1 Actinidia arguta var. hypoleuca
TTAGCCTCAACCCTTAACACAACCAAATCCACCCTACCCCACGTCTCTTCTATCCAACCATCAATTCATCGATAACCCCCACTGACACCCATATAAAGTCTTTAGAAACAAAATATATCAAAAATGTGATCACGGTGGCTTTGAGGTTATGAAGGAGGGAGGTGGCGATTGAGGAAGGAGGGGGTGAAGGAGGTTGTGGTGGGTATTAGAAGAAACCCACTTATTTAGAAGGATTTTATTGAAGAAATGCTCAAAAATGATAAATGTGGTATTTCATTTCCTTTTTTGGTTAATATCATTATTTTCTATATAGTGAATAGACGGTTAGCTTACAGAAGTACTAAAATATTACTATATTTATTAAAACAAATGGTGTTAGTGTGATTTTAGAGAGTAAAAAGGTGGCTCTACAGTTTTAGTATTATAGAGGGGTGTTAGTGTAATTTATTCAAAAGGAAAATGGCCATGTGCCATAATCCACTACCCTTGAATATAATTGACTATCTATTAAACTCATTCCACCAATTTTACCACTACAACACATTATATGATAAATAAAAAATAGTAAAAGCCGATGATAGACTCAACATCGTTTCATATATTCAATAATTAATTGATACATCATCAATTAAGTAAGAGAATTAAGAAATCTAACTAGTTTTAAGTTATATATCAATTGATTATTAGATGTACGTAAACCCAATTCATGCTTATACCCAATATCCAACGGGTATTGGATATTGTTACCAAATTCAAATCCGATCGAGTATCGGGTATTTCGGATATACCCAATACTCAAATCTTTTAAAAAAATCAATCTTAAAAATATAAAATTTAACATATTCATATATCAAATTACAACATATTTCATAGAAAACTTTTTAAATACATCACATATTATAAAATCATTCCTAATTTAACTCATATATCATATATTACTATAAAAAAGTTTTAATTCAACTAAGTGTTATACATCACATTTTTCATCGAGTTCATGTATAATTTGGGTTAGGTCGGATATTCGGATATGAAAGTAATCAAACCATATCTACCTATACCTAACTGAATATTTCACACCTCCAATCATATTTGCCTTTATCGTGCAAAAAAATTGAATAAAATTCATACCCAAGCCGGGCCTCATCGAATTTGGGCGGATTGACACTGCATCTCTCTCGCGCAAATGTTTTGGAAAGTACTTTCGTCGTGGGTGTATTGACAACGGTCCAATCCCCCAATGACCGTTCGGTGGAGTCAAGCTAAAGCAAGTCTTCAACTAACCACAATACCACATCAGCAGGATTGTACAGACTGGTTGGTTTAATTTTGAGTAAAATTAAGAATTAAATTAAATTGTTAATCGAATCAAATCGAACTATACTGTTCTTAAAAAATTTGAACTAATTTGATCTGTTTAAAATTTTTTTTCAATCCAATCTGAACCTAAAAAGAATGGTTCTTCTCTGGTTTAGAACCACAATTTTGATAAATAAATTATATTTTTTTTTACTAAACAATCGCGCGCGCGTATATATATTTATGATAAATTTTTTTTATTAAATAACCACATATCAATGTTAAATTTTCTACTAAACAATCACATATTTATTATAATTTTTCTTATTATAGCTGAAACTTTTTATCTAGAGAGGAAGTTTAACCAGATATAAGGTGAGAATTCACTATATTAAATCAATAAATAAATATATTAATATTATTTGATCGGGTTCGGTTTTGAATTGGAACCGATCATACAAATTCGTGAACCAAATTGCCTAAGTCGATTTTGAGAATTTTAGAACCAGAACCAAACAGACTCCTCAAAAAACTGAACTAAACTGATCGATTTTTAGGCTCAACCGGAATTTTTGGACAGACCTAAATCAATATGTCTTCCTTTTAGGGTAAATCACACTTTGCACACTTAGGTTTTCACCAAAGTTTTGTTTCTTTCTTTTACTCCCAATTGTTTCGGTTAAACCCTGAAAATTTAGGACATTTGTCAATGTAGCTTTGTTGTCCACTCACTTTTTAATTTAAGTGACAGAAATATAAATAGACTATACGCCTGTTCTTGGAAACTAAGAGGTAATTGAATAACAAGTGAACGAAATGGCTATATTAAATATTTTCCAAAATAGTTTAATACTTTCCAAAATACTTGGTAGTCTAGGGCTATATTAATACTCCCCATAGTTCGGCGATGGTCTAACCCTAAGACTTGGTGGTCTCTCTTCTAAGATTTAAGTTTCGAAACCTCCTAAGTACTATCAAATCATAAGTTGGGTCGGTCCATACATGATTTTGCCCCTACTTTAATCAAATCTCCCATTAGTGGATGATGAAATTGATCCCTCACATTAATCGATCCTTGAACCGAATACCGAGTTATCAAAAAGGTTAACAATTGATCAATGTGTTATTTTGATTTTATACTTTAATTAGTTCTTCTTATTACTATCCTTTCTCTCAATTAATATATCCACAAATTCATAATCCA
>BRYE01000001.1:19104399-19106899 GCA_030159115.1 Actinidia arguta var. hypoleuca
ATATTTGCGGTGATTATAAATTTACCTTTTAAGAGAAAGGTCTGTCGCACGTCGCAGCAGTAAGGGACCTTATCTCTCAAAAGGGACACTTATATTTTAGCTTTTTTAACTCCAAAGGCTAATCGAAAAGATTTCAAAAGTTTGTGAAAACTGGAAAAATTGATAAAAGAAAAGAAAAATGAGGCATTCAATAATCATAAAAGAAAAGAAAAAAGATATGTTAATTACTTTACGAGAGAGGTTTGGATCCGTTTGGTAATGCTTAAAAGTTAAACTTTTTTTAAGTTTGTTATCAAAAAGGCTAAATTTTTTTGATTTTTTTTACTTTTCTTACTTTACTTTAGTCAAAACTAAGCAAATAAGTAAAATCAGAAAAGTAAAAAAATTAATTTTTATTGATTTTTTTATTTATTTTAAGTAAAAAAGTCAATTGAAAAGCTAAAATAAACTGATGACAAATGGAGCATGTGTGTTGGGGCTAGTACCGTGTTGTCGACGGTAGTAGGACCTATTCGGGAGGGTCCATTAATGTGATCTAAAACCCTTTACTTTATAAGGTTGGTCAAGAAAGTTTCCTTTGCAAAAATTAAATTTAGAATTTTTTTTAGGCCAAAGTAATTTTTTTATCAAAGTTTATTAAATATATGATTCAAATTATATAAGCAAGTTCGGGCACAACTGTTACTCCATTCTCTTTTTCTTTTCCATTTTTAGCTTTTTCATAAGGAATTGGGTTCAATGAAATCTAGAAATGGACCGGTAAAGTTTAAGTATTTTATATCATTTTAATGAACTAAATCGTTTATATTATAAAAAAATTACGTTGATCAGACAAAGTTCAGTATTTATTCAATGTTATTTTATAATTTAATAAATAAAATCGACGTAACGAATGATATTTATTTTTTTAATATAATTTAATATTTATCAACTATTGACATAACCGATCTATCTTATCAATATATTTTTTTTTATAATATTAAATTTTTAATCAGATATACAATTTTTGTAATTTCTTTCATGAATTGACATCCCAAGCCCAAAGACAATGCACTGATTTGATTGTACAAAGGATTGATTCGATCTCCCTCTCAGATTTGGAAGGACACCTCCTCTGCTCACAATCCATGGAAGGTGGTTTTGCGCAGCATCTACCGACAAGCGCACGGCGGATCCACACTGTAGTAGGCGTTTTGTGGTGTGTGGCTTCTTGTACTTGGGCTCTTCTCACGAAGGCCCCAGACATTTAACGCCAAGTGTCCTGGAAGAGGAGGTTGGTTTTCTTCGGCCCACCATTAAATGCGTCACTCACTGTCACGGATCAGATTATCAGAAACACTGGAAAAGTTTTCGCAAACCCAACATTTGCGGTCCTATTAGGGTAAATTTCACCGATCTCCACTGATATTTTTGACCAGTACAGTTGTTTGATATTTTGTATTTTTAAAATTAATATTTTATTTTGAAGTTATTTTTTTATAAAAAAGTGATAAATTTATTCTTTGATTTTGGAATTCTAATTTTTTTTTTCAATATACTCATTAAAATAAGTAAAAATTTGATATCAATAAAAAAATTAATAAAATTTTAATTTAAATATTTTACTCTTTAAATGTTCTTAATCTAAATATACTTAAAAAATAGACTTTGTTATTATTATTTTATAAAAAAAAGAGATCAATTTTTTTTAAAAAAAAATAATTTAAATATTTTTTTAAATGCTCTTAATCTAAACATACTTAAAAATAGCTTTTAATGTGTGTATTGAGAAATTTATTTTGAAAGCTCTAAATCAAAGAACAAATTTATTATTTTTGCATAAAATTTACCCTAATTTTTATGTAGTTTTCACGCTCTTCTCATTTACAATTACATTTTACTATCCTAATTTTATTGAAGGCCCGTATGATTGAGACACCAACTGCTATCCCGATCATGATTTTCCTACCTCGGATAAAAATATCTTTTCCTTTAGGGATGGATGCGAGAAGGGATTCGAACCGGTGACACAGTGACTCATATAAACTTGCTTCAATCCATATAATGTGAGGAGGGATTCAATGGCATTTTTATAACTTTTATTATATATACCATTAATATACTATATATAATACACTGTCTCTATTTTTTCTTCTTATAACATGGAGTAGGTTATACCTAGTGAGATATAGATCATGAAAATGCCAATAATGAATATCATTGCTCTGTACAAAAATCAAATTGATTATTTGGTTTGTGTTTGTATGTGGGATGGCCCATAAAGATGTAGATCACAATCTAATATTGTCTGGTAGAGGTTTGGTGGGGTCCATGTAACATTGGCACATGCACACTTTTATTACATTTCTCTTTTCTTGGAAGTGTTGGTAGTAGAGTAGGGCAACATAAGCCCTCCCTCTCACAACTCCTCACATGGAATAGAGAGAGCCACCACAATGTTATGCCAAGTAGACGGTGCATGCTTGCTTTCTAAAAAAAAAAAAATAATAGGATGAAATAC
>BRYE01000001.1:19121899-19134399 GCA_030159115.1 Actinidia arguta var. hypoleuca
TTTTACCCTTGAACGGATTGTGTATGTGCTGGTGGTAATGGGTTTGTGTAGACTGATCGTTGGGGATGCCATTTTCTTTGTTTCAACACCACAACTACAAGGAAAAGGGTCGTTGCCATGGTACGTGGAGAAAAGAAAATGATATAATTGGGGGATTATGGTAAGCTGTGAAAGAAAAAAACAAAAATTAGCATCTGACCAACAACCCTAATCCTAAATTTTGGAATCCAATCACGTGTGTGAGGTGGGATGGAGACTTTTATTAAAAACAGTAGAAGAATATAAGATTATAAGTATTTGAATTACATCTGGACATAAGTTCACAATCACATTATTGTAAATGTTTCTAATATAAATATTTTACTTTAAAAAAAATAATCTAAATATTTTACTTGTTTTTCATTTAAGAATACTTAAAAAATAAACTTGGTTATCAAATTTAAAAAAAAAGAGAGAAAAAATATTTTTATTTATTTATTTAATGAATGTATTGAGAAAAAAATAAAAACTCTAAATCTAAGAGTAAATTTATCATTTTTGCACAAAAAATAACATTAGAAAACTTAATAATAGTTTCAAAAATAATAGAGATCAGTACAATTTCAAAAACTATATGAGATGTCCTTGTATTTATTAGAAACCTCAGGGAAGGTTAGTGAAATTTAACCATCTAAATAAGTAAGCTATAAGTACCAATAAAAAGACAGCTATCCACTAATAAATTGTTATCATCATTTTATTATTATTATTATTAGCCAGCGATTCTAATAAATTTCTTAATACAAAATAGCATCTGACTCACAATCCAAATCTCAAATTTTGGAATCTAACATGGAGGTTGGATGGAAATAACTACCAGAAGATTTTTTGGCAGTTTCCATAAATGACCTACTACAATCCATTTTAAAAAAAAAAGTAAAGAAAGAGACTAACAAATGGAATATACTCATGTTAAGTGATTCATACTATGATATCATTCCTTTTTTTTTTAATTAGTTAATGATTTTAATAAATTTCTTAGTACAAAATAGCATGTGACCCACAATCCTATTATTAAATTTTTCCATGACCTACTATTACTAATATCAAATTTTTCATAATAAAAAAGAAAAAAAAATAGCATTTAAATAAAGTCAATGTTAGGTAATCCACCATGCTTTCAATTTAGAACATATGATATAAATTTATAATTATATATTTTTGTTGGTCATAGACTATGAAATTTCCTCAATCAGTTATATATAAGTAGTATGGTAATACTCGTTATTTGAGTTTTTTCGTATTTAGTAAAAAAAATTATATTTTGATCAAAATTATATATATATTTTTTCTTGACGAGAGGAGACTAACAATGTACGAGTTTTCATTTCATTTAGACAGAAAACTCAATAATTTTTTTTTATTTATACTCCATAAATTAGCCTATTTGATTCCAAATGTAAGTCTACAATAGGACAAAGCCCAAATTCACGACTCAAGAAGCCAGGTTCTGGGCTGACGGCCCATTATAGCACATTGCAACTGTAACTTAATTTTTTTTTAAATAAATAATTCTTTTTAAAAGTTATTAAAGAGAAAAAATCAAATAAAAGTTGGCTAAAGATTTTATGCTTGATGGAATCAATAAATAGCTGATAACTTCGGAATAAAAACAATGGAAAATGGATTCCATGCTCAAAAAACACGTACACGTGAGCAAAAGAAGAGCATGTTGCTTTTGGCTTGTCGTAATTTCAAACAATCTAAATTTTAGATGGTACTTGTTATCGGAGTCGTGTCATCATTTTATGTCACTGTCCCGTGGAAACGAGTCGTTGAGTTATTAATTCTACATTTGAAAGAAATTAGATGAGAGAAAATCAAGGAGAGTCAAATATTTTCATAGGGTAAAGCTATACAGAAATTATAAAATGTATGTATATATATAATTTTACGTACATAATGATATGGGGCTTTTGTGATCATTTTATTTCAAATCGAAATAGCAATTATCTTGATGTTTAATTTTAAAATCTCATTGATACTTTACAGCGAGTAATTTTCGTTCAATTTTTATCATACTTATTGCTCACAATATATGAAATAAAATGAAATAAAACATAAAAATAAACGGTATACATCTGAGTTTGATTAGGATGAAATTCATGGCTTTGATCCTAATCAAACTCAGGTTTCTAATGAAAGAAACCAACTCTTATTTTACTTTCCATTTTGTCCATAATTTTCTATTATAATTTTCTCTTTTTTCTTCATCATGAATAATTTAGTAACCATAAAAACATTTCTTATAATTTTCTAGAAAGAATTTTATTTTAACTAAATACATCCATCAGAAAAATTATTTTTTTAGTGAATGACCAACTGATCTTATTGACCTTCCAGTTGATCTATAAATTTTCTACTTTCCCTCTCTTCAATTGTCATCACTTCAATGTTAATTTAATAACTATAATAAAATTCTACTTTCCCTCTTTTAGCTGTATTTTTTTTCTATAGGTAGAAGCAAAAGTTTTATCAAACATTCTGCTGTGCACAATTTTTAAAATAAAAAAAAAAATTTAATTATTTTTTATAAACTCTGTCAAACGTACACTACTTCGGGAATTTCAATCATATGTTTTCCACTCAAATCAAATCAACCTTTGAGAATTCTTATCTTCTCCTCACTGTGAAATTGGAAACAAGGAAATAAAAAGGAAGATACAAAGAGTCAATGTCACTTCCATCACGAGGGTTTAATTTAACTCAAAGCTATGTACCTACAATGGACTTTCCAAAAATTCCTCATACACTTTACAGCCAAGAAAGTTGAATTAAAGTCCTAAAAAATGCTTCAATTAGTGAAATGTCACTTTTACCCACACACCAGTGGTACAACAGCGTCACTTTCACGAGCTGTAGATTCCATAGAAGAGAGACAGACCTATTCTCCTCCACTAGAGGCTAAAGCACTCTTTTCCACCCTTTTGTCATTAATAATTATCTTTTTGCTTTGGGGATTACGTAAACAATAAATTAGACTTCCACACTTTAAACTTCCATAGTTTGATAATTGTAGAAGCGAAATACCACCTACGTTTGAACTAAAATTGAGAAATCGTTCAAACAGAAGAAACCGACAGGATGAATTATGTACTTTAATCCTTTTATAATTTGATGTGAAGTAAAATATTCGCCTATTGATATATCTCGTTGGTCACATCACTTGGAGAACCGCACCACTATATCGCCAAAATAATTATGGTCGCCCATTGTATCATCTCCAATTGTCCACCTCACCAATATACGTATGAGCACCATTCTCTTACTCGTCAGTGGACGAGGACTTTTACATCGTCAGATCATTAGTTATTTCCTTGAAGATTTTCGTAAGAACTCCGCATATACAAAACTCATTTTCGACTATGTTATCTATAATTGCAGGATTATTCTCCATATAGCACTCTCATATTCTCCCTCCGATATATCCGGAATCGCTTTCCGTACTTAGCCATTCAAGGATCACGCCGTACTTTTTTTATACAGCTCTCTATTATTTAACTATTTAAAGACCGCTCCCCCATCATTCAAAGGTACGCATGAAACCTTTTTTATTTAGAAAGTTCGGGTGCTATTGCTTGACCTTTGTTGTCGTCTTGGTCTAATTGCTATGTCTGAAGGGTTTTGAGCGACCTCACCAAAAAGTAACGTTTGTTTCCTTATCTGTGCATGTCACCCGAGTTGTTGTCAAAGTCCAATACCAAGATAAATAATAATTCTGACTATTAATTACTCACTTCGTTTTTCTACCACAACATGATTCATCCTCCTCCAATGACGAGTGTTAACTCTTTTTTTACAGTATAAAAGGATTTAATTTATTGTGTATGGCATAAAAAATAGCAAAGAGAGGAGATAGAAAATACGTAATTTGGGTGACCCAATTTATTATGGGTCAAACTAGCATGGGCGACCCAATCCGTTCGTATCCAACAATCCCCATGTTTTATATAATCAATTCGAATGCGACGTGGCAATGTCTAACACAGCTCCGAATAACTTCTCCACTTTTGACCGGGTTAGGGGTAATCTGAAAATCGGATCTGACCGGGTCAACCTCCATAAATTGAATGGAGTAGGTGTTTTCGAGTACACTCCACTAAAATTACCAATTACGGAAATTGATCACGTGGAACCAACTTTAAATAGATGATCGTAAATTCAATTTTGTTTATTTTAAAAAATAATTTTAGTTATTTTGATTTACGAGTTTATTCATCTTCAGTAAACTTTTTATAATATTTGACTAAAATTTTATTTTTTTTAATTTCTTTTGTCGAGAGTATTCAAAAATAAAAAAATATTCAAATTTGAAAGATAAGTCACGCAAAAACAAACTATTTTTACTTGATGTACATTTTTTTTTTTTTTTTGTCTTCACAGGATTTTTTTCCAGATTTTGAATTAAAGTTTTTCAAACCCGAAAAAATATAATTTTTTGTTCAAACTATGAGAAATTCATTATTAACAAAAAAATATTAAAATATCTAAAGTAGCTCAATAATTGCATTCGAATTTTCAATTATAGGACCTATTGTGGACCCATTAGAATTGGTTTTCAACTAATTTATACTTTATTCGTTCCATATTGAAGTACTATTTGTATTATTCTGAATACCTCAAAAAAACATCTATATTTTTAATTTATATTATTTTTTATAATTTTAAAAATTTTATATACAAGAATTAATTATGATCTTTTGATTAGTGTAAAAAAATTATAAAAAAACTATTCAAAAAATATATTATTTGTCAAATAAATTGACACTGAGAAAATATCTTATTCAACGTGTTGCAGTATAAGTCTGCAAGAGACTCGAGTAAAAGTCCAGAGATTTAGCTGCTGTCTAACTGGCTGGCGGTTCACTTTCCAATGCTACTGTCAGATTGAAAGCCCCACTCAATAATTTTTTAACACAGCTTCTCTTCTATGTTGTCCATGTTTTGACGGGTACAGTTCAGTATTTTAAATTATATTCTGAATTTATTCTATAATAATATAAATTATTTATATTATTTATAAAATTATGTTTTATGATTTAATAAATGAATGTGATACGTAGAATTGTACCTGTTTATCTTGATATAAATTGATTTTAATCGACTATTAATTTGTATCAGATTAATATAATTTTTTACAGCAGTAATCTACACGACATAGTCTACAATATGACATTTTGAATTATCAAAATAGGTCCAAAATGGGACCCCAAATGCAGAAGCTACGCTGCTCAAATAATTGGACTGCAAAGAAGCTATGTCCTAATTTTTTCACATAAAGAATATAAGGTACGTAACCAAAAATAGTGCGCATCTGACGTTCAAATATAATATTACCATATTAATTTGTAACAGACACCACAACAAATCGTAAAAAAAAAAGAACAAGAAAATGTCGAAAATTTTCTTCACTACAAAATCTTATAACAAAAATTACTATTATGATGCGTAACAAATCTTTATAATTATTTTTAATATATCCATCATGTTATGTTAGCTTATCGCAAAGAATAGTAATTAATCATATGAATAAAGATAGTGAATATAATTACACTCCTTAAAAGCAATCCTACAATTTTAGCTAATTATCACAAAAATAATAATAATAATCAACCTTAATTGATTTGGGACAAATACTTGATTTGAGATTGCAAAAATAATACTAATAAAAAAATAATTAATTTCACTATTGTTTAGCGAATTAACAAAATTTGAAACTTTCATCTATCGACGTCCCACGATTGGACTGTTGTTTTAAAGTTACTTTAGTAATTGCTTTGGTTATCGAATTTTTTCGGCTTTAATGATTTTTTTTTTATCGTTTAATGACATCTTTTTATATTTTTAGATTATTTTTTATAAAAAAAAAACTCAAAAATATAAAAAATATTATTTAAATTTGAAAACAAAATCCAATAAATACAAAGAAATTCTAGTTTTTTCTCAACAAATACGCGAAATTTTTATTTTTCACATTTCAACAAAATTTTTACGTAATTATTTAAAATTTCTTTGTCAAGTGAAACTAAAAAATATATAATTTAATCAAACACTGGCGTTTCTTTCTTCCAAATGCTAGGCACCCACTCTTCGTCTCATCTGAACCGTACACGTGCCCTGTTTTGGCTCTCTCCTAAATGGAGTCGGAATCCGGGCCCCCACCACACCCCGAGTTCGGATCCTCTGAAGTTCAAATCCGGGCCCCCACCCCCCTCACTTCAGAGGATCCGAATCCACCCACCCCATCCCTTGCCTTTTTAGGCCTGTACGCTGTACTTTGAGAGGAGTAGGACTGAACCACACCTCCGTCGTCTCTCTCACGTTACGCCACTCAGTAAAAGCAGCAATCTCCTACCTTTGCTTTTCACTGCAACTCTGCAAATCACTAAAAAAATGACAACCCACTCTGCAAGAACTTAGAGCTTGTTTGGCGTAGTGATTTTTGTTTTTGTTTTTTTACATGCTTTGATTTTTGTGATGTTTTTAATTAATTTTTTTTGTTGTTTAGTTAAAATTTTATATTTTATAATTATTCTTGACGAAAGATATTAACAAATGTGAAAATGTTTCATCAAATTTAAAAAAAATTAACTAAATGTTATAAAAAAAAACTATTTTTAGATAATTTGTTTTATAAAAGTGATTTTTTTTTAAATTAGATGATTTTTTAGATCAAACCGTAAAAAAAATTCGCCAAAGACAAAAAAAAACTAAGAAACTAAAGCAGTTAAAAACACCCAAAATAACTTACCACAAACAAAGACTTTTAGTTTTTAGATTTTAAAGAACCAAGCTTTTCTACAATTAAAGAATAATCTGCACCGGGAAGCTCAAGCAATAGCAAGTCTTCAATACATTCATCTCTCTTATTTCAAGCTCAATGGTTGAAGTGGTGTTTTGTAAAGTCAAAGTCATTTTCGATAATTCATTGTTAACGAAGATCAACAGAGGAGTTACATTGTTAGTTGACTTAAAGTGTAAGAATTATATTGTCCTAATTAAAAAAAATTTGGTAATAAACATAAAGTACCAAATTGTTTGAACTGCACTGACATATACTGAATTTTTACTAACTAAAGTCTAGAATCACTAGACAATTTTCTAACGGTCCCAAACAAGAATAATTGATTTTTTTTATCTCTCATTTCATGTTTTAGCTAAAATTGAAAAAAATAAATTAACGAGGCAAAACTGGAGACTAAGCTAGTACTCCTATAATATATAATCCTTCCGTCCCATATAAAAGCATTATTATTTTATTTTGAAGTATCTCAAAATGTATGTTAAAGTCAAAAAGTCAACTAAAAAAATATATTATAAAAAAAAGTCAAACGTAATAATTATAAAATTAAAATTAGAAAATTAGTAAAAACCTAAGTACAATAATTGTATTCCTTAAAAAGTTGAACAGACTGAAATGAAATTTTAATATAAAACGGGAGGAGTGTCTTATTTGATGTGTTGCAAAAAAAAACAGAAGAAGAAATGTGAAACGACGACGTATCTGTAATTTGTTTAAGTAGTCAAACCTGGTCTAGGATCTGAGTGTGGTACCGTGAGATTGAGGACGACACGAGACAACACACGAACCCAAACCCGGGTACGGATTACGGACGCAGTTTCCGGACAAAGCCCGTCCCAGATTCCCACGAATCACAACCCCCAGACTCCGTATTTTTTTTTTTTTTTAACTTGTTTTTAAAAAATATTTAAGAAAATAATACAATTGGGAGAGTTGCTAGTGTCACTGACGACTTGAGTAAAAAAATGGTCAGGACTGCTTCGTCCAGCCATTCAACTCCCATGCCACAAATAATCATAATCCAACAATTCACAAATTGGCTTAACACATTTAATAATTAAACAATAAATACAACATAATCCAAACATCAATACATAAATTATCAAATGCATAATTAAACGTAATAAAAAATTATATAATATTTTGTTAAATTTAAACTAAAAATATAATTCTAACAACATATATCAATTGCCTCATCTCATGGAGCGGCCAATGGCACTCGTGGAGGGGGCTCCACCAATTCACATAAGTTGTCCATTTTGACAGGTTTTTCTGTTATGACCTTTTTGGCTGCACATGGCACATTTATTTTGTGAGTGACCCTTTCTAGCATCCATGTTATTATGAAGACGAGTTGATCTCTTTCTAGCCTTTTCATTACGTTTAATTGTGTATTTGATGATTATTGTATTGATGTCTAGATTATGTTGTATTCAGTGTTTTAATTATTAAATGTGTTAAGTCAATTTATGAATTGTTGGATTATGATTATTTGTGGTGGGAGAGTTGAATGACTGGATGAAGCAGCTCTAACCATTTTTTTACCCAAGTCCCAGTGTCACTGGCGACTTTCTTAACTGTGTTACTTTTCTAAATATTTTTTTTACTGTGTTATTTTCTATAATATTTTTTTTAAAAAAAGATTAGAAAACAAAAAAACTCTAGGACTCCTCCCCAAATTACGAATCTCTTAAGTTAAAAAATAAGGAGAATTTTAAGGAAAATTGGACTAGACGATTGGTATTGGACTTGAATTAATAATTAGTCTACTAAATATTTTATAAAACTACAAATTTTATTAAATTATAAGATGTTTGGATCAGGATCCATTAAAACTAGGGTTTATATGTGAAAACTCTATTAGTAAACAATATTGCACTCATCTTATCCTGAATTATAAAGCACCTAAAAGAGAAAAAAAATCAAAATATTTATGAGCCACGCTCTTTCTACATTCTCTTTTTTAGTACTACCATAATCAAACTGCTATCTCCGTCACAGCCACACCACTACCGCTAACATTATTGTCAAATCTCTTTCTCTCTCCCTCTCTCAAATTTGAGATCTAGAACGCCGTTGTACGTTGACCTTGTTGCGTACAACTTTGCTTATAACGCCATTGTCGATCTTGCCACTGTCCGGCTTTGCTTTATACACTACACAATTGGCGACCTCCCGAGTAGTTTGTCTGCCTTTGCTTGGACTATGCTCACTCCACTATTGACTAGTCATCCTGAATGCCCATCGTTCCAGATCTAATCCAATTATATATCAATTTTTTTCCCGAATATGATTTTAGATCTGGTTCAACTGAAGCTTTGCCATTGTTTGCCTCTTCAATCTCTCGCTCAACCTTTCTCTCTATATATAAACAAATGAATGTATTTTGAGAAAGCTATAAAAATAAGCACATGATTTGACATTAGTAGTGAATTAATTTCTTAATTTTCAACTTAAACAAATTAAACCTTGAAAATTTTAACGCGTCATAATTCGAATTCTCTATTAATTTTCATTTATATAGCTTGATACCAACAATTAGTTCTCTCAAAAATAATTGAGAAAATAATATTGCACAAATTAGGAGAAGTTATTTAAAAGTCCTAATTCCCGCAATTAGGATAGTTACCTAACAATAAGTAGAGAGAAAAAGACAAAAATCGAGCGAATCAAATGCTAGATTTTTAGGACAAATAAAGAATTTATAGGTTTTGAAACCTTAGTAAGTGTTTTAATGTTTTATTTTTCGCTGATCATTTTTGTAATCGTTCCCAGTTGTTGTTAAATTACATAAATGAAGGCTGACAGAGGATTAGAATTGTGACGGCTTAAAAAGTTTATGGTTTAATTTACTTAGGTCAAATTATGTGGTTATTTTTGTAATTTTTCCACATTTTTTTTAAACTTTAGTGTTTGAACCGTAAATTTCCCGCTAGATTTATTTAAGAAAAAATAAAATAATAAAATAACTAAAGAAATGAATTTAGCCTATTAGTTCATGACATTTTTTCTTTATTTTTCAGGATTTCATTTTGGTTTATGAACTTCTCATCAAATTATAATAATTTTAAGACAAGTAATAGAAAACCTCTAATGGACCAAAAAATAAACCATCACCTCCTCATAAGTTATTGCTATTGGGAAAATAAATTTGGCTCGACTGAAAAGTGAGTGAACAATTTTAAAGTTTTTACAGGCTAGCTCTGTTTGGGGTAATAATTTTTTTGATTTATTTATTTATTTATTTTTGAGTTTTTTCATCGCTAATGAACTTTTTCTGCTGTTTGATAAATTTTTTATATTACTTTAATTTCTCTTGACGTCCAAAAGTATAATTTTTTATCTAATTTAAAAAAAAAAAAACTAAAGATGAAGAAAAACACTTTTAGATTTTTTTGGGAAATAAATATGATTTTTGTAAATGTGATATTTTTCATCTTTAGTGAACTTCTTCCCAATGTAGATGAATGTATTTTATATTTTAGACTCTTCTGGTCAAGAGGAATAATTTTTTTTTTTTTGATACACCAATGAAGAAAAAACATGTTTAACTAGTTAGACTTGGATGCTCTTAGGGTGGAGCAGAGGTGTGACGGGTGTCAAACAGGCAGATTGGCAAAGGGCCACGACACGCCATGTTAAAACTTAGTCATAGCACGGCATGAGTACGGTGATGGGCCGGATCGGATTACTATTTTGTGGAATGGGGCACTTTGCAAAACATGTTTATATGAGCAAATCTTTAATAATTTTAAATTTTTAATACATTAAAATTATCTATAAAAAAAAATCATGGCATGACACAGTATAACACGAGCACACAATTAGACACAACATGATACGAGACATGAATAAACATGGCCTAAATTTTTATTAAATAAACATAATACGACACGATTAAAAATAGAGTGCTACTTTTCCCCTAGATACCCCCCGGCCCCACCCCAAAACCCCCTCAGTAATTACCATTATGCCCCCTCCCACTTCTTACCCCTCTTGCCTCAGTTTATTTTTTTTAATTTTTTTTTATGTTTTTATTTTTATTTTTTAATCAATTTTGATTATTTTTTGTATCAGTTTTATTTTTTTTTGGATAAAAAAATAAATTTGATAAAAAACTAATTAATTAAAAAAAACTAAAAATAAACTGAAAAAAATAAACTGAGGCAAGAGAGGTAAGTTTATTTATTTATTTTTATGAGTTTTATTTTTATTTTTGGATAAATAATTTTTTTGTATTATATGTTTTTAATATTTTGTTTATTTTTTAGTTATAGATTTTGGGAGTCATTATTTATAAAATTTTTAAAAAGTATAAAAATATGGATCAAAATAAAAAGTATATATATAAAAATAACAAAAATAATAACAATTAATAAGCAAACACATTAATAGCTTGCGAACAAATATTTTTTTCAAATGAAAAGTCTCTTAGGCAAATGTTAATTTAGCTATGTTTAGGAAAGATTACATGTAATAATACACGTGTCAAAAATAAAAATAAAAAAATAATAAAAATAATAATAAAAAAAATTAATTAAAAAAATAAATAAAACTAATAAAATAAAAGAAACAAAACTATATAAAAATTAAACGAAATTGAAAAAAAAAAGGTGCAGAGAGTGGTCGGTTAGGTTGTAATTTAAAGAAAGAGAAGGGTATAAAAGTAATTGTCTAAGTAGACAAGAGTTGTTGGGGAAAAAATAAGTACAAAACGACACAACACTAAATACATTATAGAAATAAAGGAACCCGCCTAGGATTTTGACACTCTTGGTTGGAGTAAATTAGTAATAGAGGAAGTGAACAAATTTAAATACCAAATGATATGCCCTTGCCTTATCAAGGGACCCATGTTGAGAAATCTAACCCGTAAATGCCCGAAAATGCCCCCGCCTAGTTGAGGACCCAGTCCATTCGATCAAAGACGTGGATTTAGCAATTTACTACTAAAAAGCTAATTATTACCTTATCAAACGACAAGTAGAGTCTTAGGGGTCGGTTGGCTGGCGGATATAATTAAGGGGATAACTTTTAGAGGGGGATAACTTTTGGATGGGGATAACTTTTAAATTTAATTAGATACTTTTTAGAATGGGTGGATAAGGGTGTGAGATAAGGAATAAAATATATATAAAGAAAGAAAATATAAAATATATAGATATTAAAAATATATATTTTATTTCTATATATATATAAAAATAAAAATATATATTTTGTTTCTCTCTTTATATTTTTTTTCTTATCCCCCACCCCTTTATCTTCCGGATAACTTTTAGTTAGGGTAAAAGTCACCCAAAAATTATCCACCTTTATTCACCTACCGGGGGAAAAAGTTATCCAGGGAAAAAAATTATCCGCCCTCCAAAAAGCATCCAAACGCCGGATAGCAAAAGTTATCCAGGGAAAAGTATTATCCCCCTACTTATCCCCTTGCCAAACAGCCCCTTAGCGATAACCATCCTGCACTCTATAAAAACATCAAGCGGTGGGCGCTCGGAAAGAGTTCTCTCACTTCTCTTCACTCCAACTACAGCTCTCCCTATACTCTCACTCCTAAATCTCTCTCTCCAAATATTCCCTTCCTCCTCATTTTCCGTCCCTTCACATCAACTTTCCCGGAAAATTCTTACATTAGAAAAACTTTCCCGGAAAAAAA
>BRYE01000001.1:19139399-19144399 GCA_030159115.1 Actinidia arguta var. hypoleuca
TACAAAAATGAGAATAAAACAAGCAAATAATTAAAATAAAATTGATATTTTTTGGCACCAATATAACAATCTAATACATGATTGCAGGTCGTTGATGTAGCAGTTGCAAGTGAAGACGATTGACCACACCTTCCCATAAGACAATCAGTGTGCGGATGGCCTAGCAAACCACTGCTTTTGATGACAATTTTAATTTTCATTTACTTTCTACTGCACCTATTTTCTTAGCTAAACAACTTGAGGATGATTGTAATGGGGTTACCTATCCCCAGATGATTTCATTGCATGTTTAATTTATCGTAATCGCACCTATAACAAAAAAAGAAGATGTCTAATTACCTATTTTGGAAATTACATATACATATATATATATATATATGTATATGTATATATAAAGTAATTTTATTTAACTTTCGTGTTACTTTTCTTTTAGGAGTCGGAGAATTATGGAAAAAAATTATATCTTTGATAAACCGAAATGAATCACATGCTCCAAAATCAAACAAACAGTCCAAGCAATGAACAATTTACAATGGTGGGTATTGTCCTTTTCCATAATCCAAAAGCCTTATTTCGTGTGTTTGACAGAAATAATTGTAGAGAGAGAAGGGAGAGTGTCTTCATAGTTTTTCACTCTCCATACTGTGAGATAGATATTGTGAGATAGAGAAGGGACTCACTCCTTAAACGTGCGATAATTTTTTATATAAATAACTACAAAAAAATTGTCCACGACTCTCTCTCCTCACCGGCTACTCACACTATTTTTCAACCAAACCCACATGCTTAATCAAAGCAAAAAATAAACTAGCATTTAACTATATACCTTTGAGGTCCAAGAGGAAATGGGTTTGGATATGGATTAGAGGTATCTCATTCTATGAAATTATTGTGAAATACTAGCCATTGATGAAGGTATATATTCCTTTACATCAGCTACCATGTCAACTATTTCAAACATAAGTGGATAATAAAAGCAAAAATTCTTGAGCACATTTCACCACCCATTTCCAAAATTGTGAATGAGAAGTGAGAAAAAAAAATTCTTTAGCTCATTTCACTGCCACCTATTTCCAAAATAGTGAAATGAGAACCCTTCGTTTGTGGGGCCTGATCAGTTGCAATTGTTTATGCTTCAATTCCTTTGTATGTGTACGTGTATGTGTATCAATGTAGTCCATTATATTCCATCACAGGAGTTATTGGGTGTGCCTTTATTTTAGAAGAATATGATCTTTCATTCTCAATAATAAAATATTTTGATGCACACATAAAAACAAATATTTTAATTAAATTGCTTAATTATATATATGTTAGGTCTATTTCCTAACAATTTTTTTTTTTTGATAATTGGTGACTCAACATTGATCAAAGCTCTATTTCAGCAAAAATTATCAGATAGGTCACGAAATTGAGTGTGGTAGTGTGTTGTTTTAACAATGCGCAATCACATAGTTTTTAAGAAATAATGTCATTTTTTTTTACCTATTTATTAGGTCGACAGACGGTATTGGCCACATGGTGTTTCTAGAATGCCAAATATCCTTTTGTTGTTCAAGAGGCTTTCGGATTCAATCTCGTGACCCTGTTTATTCTCCTAATATGTTTGTATTGGGCATTATCTTTTTATGTATGTCGGCACACGTTATGCCCACTTCTTTTGACTCTCTTAATTAAAGACAAGTTACGTTATCGGAAAGCTATATAATAGGGTTCCCGATTCAATCTCATGACCCATCTGATCTACTAATTAATATGTTGTTATCGGGCATTATGTTCTAGGCATATTGTCGGCACATGCTATGTTCACTTCTTTCATTGCTCCTAATACAGGAATTGTTAAACATAAATACGAGTGTTATCTTCTCTACTCCGTCGGCCTTATTTTCCCAATATTTCAAGGTTTTAGGATAATATTGGATGGCTAATTAATAAATGCGAATTCATCCCACCAAGAAAAAAGATCAAGTGGCAAATTTGAAGTTAGCAAATAGCAAGTATCATTTTCCAAACTATGATGCACGTATGAATTGCATTGAATTGGTACTTACCCATTTGTCTCTTTGTTCAAAGGTCGTATGCTTGTCCCTAACCCCTAAAATCACTAGCTATACCTAGCATTGTCACTTCATAGGAATGCCTAGGCTTGCTACGCTTAATTATGGTAACCAAGAGCAAGACATTGTCAGGAACACAACTTGGGGATTCATATATATATTTGTTGTATATATCAATTTAGAACAAAATTGAAAAAGTAAAGCTATAAAAACTAATAATTTTTAAAAAATCTCTTAAATGTGTCGCTTGTGTCACTAAATCTAGTCGTATTTTAGATTTTCAAGTTTAATTATTTCAAACCATATTAATTATTTGCCCTCACAGCATGCTGATGGGCTAGGTCGATTTGCATAACAACACATCTTCAAGATATAAAGAATGTCCGAAATCATAGCGTCTAGCTAACAATCCCGAAAATCTTCCTATAGAACTTCCTTCCAATTTAACATGACACCCTTTAAATTCAAAAAATTATCCCTCACAATTTAAATAAATCATTTAAATTACAATCTACAATAAAAAAAATCCCAATGTAGTACACTTTCACGTGTACGCATGGAATGGGTCCCCCAAGGAGTCCTAGAACTCTTCTTGTTGCAAATTATGTGTCTATAGAAAATAGGGATTGGAAATTTTTATGAAGAGAAATCAAAATAGGTCTCTTATCTAATTTGTTGGATAGGTCCTACTGTGCTTTGATGGAGAGAGCGTTGGCATTGCAACTTTTGAGCTGGCTTGTAGAATATAGAAGTGTGATGATTCGCTTTTAGTGAATTGGAACACAGAGAAATAGAATGGCAGCAGTTGTGTTTTTGTCCTTTGTCCTTATAGCTGTCTCTCAAGCTCTCATTCTCTTCCTAGCTCAAACTATAAAGAGCAAATTAACTGTTTGTTTGGTTGTGCTCTAATTTTTAAAACTAGTTTTTATACAAAAACACCCGTATCATTTTCGTTCAGGGTCGGTCTTGAATTTTTGAGGTCGAAAGCAAACTCCTAAATTATGGCTCATATCCTCTAAAACATCCATATTCTTTTCAGGATCGGTCCTGAAATTTTTGAGTTCGAAAGCTAGCTCCTAAATTATGGCCCCTATCCTCTATATGATAGTGCTTGCCTAATAGAATTTCTTTTAGTGTTAAGTATATTAAACAACAATTCTAATGGAAATTGATATTGGTAACATAAGCCATGCCACCAATGCTTTTTGGAACTTCAACTTATACTCAACAATACCAACTTTATTGTCAATTAATCCATGTCAGTGTATATATATTAGGTTATAGACTAACAAAATTGGGGGCCCTGTATTTTGAGAAAATTTTGTGGGCATTAGGCGGTGGCTTTGCCAGCCTATGCCCAGGGTCGGGCCTGTATGAGTTTGGTTTTGTAACCTCTTTTTAGAGGTATTAGTTTTTGAAAATTTAAAAATATCTTGCTTGAGTTCTTTTTTTTTAAAAAAAATGGGTTATTTTTAAAACAAGTTTTAATTTGGAATATTCAACTGTTGGTGGCTTGGTGCTATCTAACGTTGATGGTCATGGCAGCTGAAGCCAAAAATGTAAGACAAAGGGGCATCTGCTTATCAAAATATATAGGAGTAATTATTTTCGTCATCATCAACGAACTGGAAGTATTGGAATGGATAGTGATTTTGATACTCTAATTTTCTCCCGGTGCACTCAATCGTTCATTTTTATTAGGTGAAATTAATCAAACACGGTGAAATACCCTTGACTTTATATTTTTTAAAAATAATTTTTTACTCAAAATTTTTATCTACATAGAGGGATATATAGGCAATTTTACTTAATAAAGATACACACACAAAAAAGGTAGACTTAATTTTTCATTTTTTAAGTTTATAAAATATAGATTTTTACAACTGATCTAACAGATTTTCATAATTTAAAAGTTCTACATGATATCATTATGAATTCTATAAGAATATGTCGCTTTCTCTCTCTCTCTCTCTACACGTCAATCTACCATTCATTCATTGATCACTCATTCATTTTCATAACGAATTATTTTAATTAGTAATTAAGAACTCTTTTATAAATATAACTAACTTTGAGTGGCACTATTGTAATTTATAAGAGATTATATAAAAAAAACTCTATACAAAAGTAAAAATACCTATAATTACTAAAAAATATAGTTTGTATCTCATGTTCTCTTATTTTGATTTTTTTTTTTGGAAAATTACCAATAAGTAGCACTTTTCCTATGAGATTACCATTTAGTTCTATCAATTTTCTGTTTGCACAATTAAGTTCTATTTGTCAAAAGCTAGGACAAATGAGTACAAAACTCCATAATAACATGTATTATTCTATTTTTACCCTTTATTTGTCAAAATTCACCTACTACCCTAGAGAAAATTGTATTTTTTTTTTCTTTTGTTTTGTGGTAAGCTGGCAAAGGCATCGAGTAAAATAGTACGTTATTAGAGAGATAATTTTATTATTTATTATATTCTTAACACTAAAAAATCTTCGTACCACACTTGAATTGGGATTTGGTTCATAGCACTATAGTCTATAGCCATGCCGTAAACCCCTAGAGGGCGTGTTCTTTATTTTTAGGGTAAATCACACATTTTATCTTTATATTCTCACTAAAATCTCAATTTGTACATTTTAGTTTCAAATGTATCACTTAACTTTCTACAGTTTAGGTCATATGTCAATGTATTCCCAATGTTTATTTGCATTTTAATTAAATGATGCAAAGAGGTCACATGACCTCATAGAAATAGGCCACTTGACCCTTTATTGAATGGCAAGTGTATAGAAGGTCCCACGTTGACACTTGACAAGAACATGTATGGGATTTGTCTAACACAGTTGAAAGTAAATGATTTGAAGTAAGTTTTAGTGAAAGTACAAGGGGTGCAAAGTGTAATTAGTTTGCAAAAAGTGTCAATGATCTAGAACCCATAC
>BRYE01000001.1:19164399-19166899 GCA_030159115.1 Actinidia arguta var. hypoleuca
AGCCAGTATTGACAACTTTAACTACAAGCTACCAACTTGCCCTAAATTTTTATTCTAAATTTTAAACAAAGCAAATCCTAAAGGGTGCCTCAGGGGCAAGTGCATTTAATTACTTAAAAAAGTACTAAACTAGATTTTTTTTATAAAAAAATTCGCAGGTATCAAACGATATGATGTCTAAACAAATAAAAATGGGTCCCATATCTGTCATAGTCACTGATGAGTCATAACCACCGCCTCTCTCCCCAAAAGTATTGACCCGATAACGAAGTGTTTTCGAGTTGTCCAAAAGAGTAGCTTTAATTGTTAGCTTGTGAACACTTCCGTTCACACTTCAACCAGGCTTCACTTGGAGTCTCTGTTTAAGAAACTCTCCATTTGAGAAAACTGAAAATCTATGAAGTTTTTGAAAATTCACATTTTTCATGTGACGGAAGATTAGTAAATTTTTGAAGATTCACGTTTTTCAAAATAAAAACGACAGAGATAATATATTCTATGTACTGCATTGATAATTCATAATTAAATGTGATGAAATTCAAATGTATGTGGTGAAACACACGTTTATTTGAACTCACTACTTTATAAAATGCATTGTTCCTAATATGAATTCTTTTCGAATGACACAATTTATTTGTAGTTCAAGTATTCTGTTTTTCATTTTGATTATCCAATTCGTTCATATTATATACTCTGTCATGAAGATTAATATTATGAAAAATCATGTTGATAGGATACAAATTCATATTCGTTCAGTATTATTTTATAACTTAATAAATGAGTGTGTCACTCTATTTTTTAAAATATTTTTTTTCAAAAACAGTTTTTTTTTTTAACAGAAAATAGGAACTCTCCTTTTGAGGTGACTAAAAATCTATTAAGTTTTTGAAAATTCACATTTTTCATGTGAGACTGAAGATTTGTTAAAGTTTTGGAGATACACGTTTTTCAAAATAAAAATGATAGAGACAATACATTTTATATGGTGAATTGCTTTTTTAAAAGAAAAGTATTTTTGATTTTTTTTTGAAAAATTATTTTTTTAAAACAGTTTTTTTTACTGAAAACTGTTTTGTTTTAAATTTTTTTTTTCGAAAACAGTTTTTCTTTGACATAAAATAGTTTTTTTTAACAGAAAATAGTTTTGTTTTTAACAGAATATTATTTTTAAAAACATTTTTTTTAGAAGACAAATTATTTTTTTTGAAACAGTTTTTTAACAGAAAATAGTGATTTCGAAAATAACTTTTTAAAAGCAAAACAGTTTTTTGAAAACTTTTTTTTAACAGAAAATTATTTTTGAAAATAGTTTTTTAAACCAAAAAATATTTTTTTAAAACGTTTTTCTTTTCTTACAGAAAACAGTTTTATGTTCAAAAAACATTTTTTTTAACAGAAAATTGTTTTACACAACAGTTTCTTTAAAAAATTAGTTTCCAACAGAAATTGTTTCTACTTTTTTTAAAAAAAAATTAACAGATTTTTTTTCTGTTTTTATTTTGGAGAAAACTTTTTTTTTCAGAAAAATGCTTTTTTCAAACTAAAAACAAGTTTTTTAATTCTGAAAACAGAAAAAAAAAAAAGTAAAGTAAAACATGTTTTGGGTGAGGGTGATAAATATATAATTGAATTAATTAAGCAAATTTGATTTTATTTTAAATGAATGAATTGAGTTGAGTTCGATTTGAGTTTGAGTTATACTCATATTATTAACGAGTCATTAATAGATTACAACACGTTAACCTATTAATGACGTAACATATTTATAACTTGCGTGATATTGACCTAGATATAGAAATTCAAACAAGTGGTTGAGAATTAAGAAATCGACCCGCTCCATTGCCACCTCTACTCGACTGTAGACCATGTAATCGAGAGACAAAAATAGGAATCCAAACAAGTGGCTGAGAGTTAAATAATCGATCCATAGGCGACAAGCCGGGGTGCGGTGGGCTGGGGTGGGCTGGTAAGCTCGCAGACGACGAATGCATGCTTCATGCAGATGACGAATGCATGCTTCACGGATTGATGACGTCTTCTCAGTCATTTTACGTAGTGTGTATAATGTGAAGTGGCTTGTACTTTAAGGACTTTCTCTCCCTCTTAATTTGATTCTTCCCATGCTTTTGGTAAATAATTTCCTCTCTCTCTCTCTCTCTCTCTCTCTCTCTCTCTCTCTATATATATATATATATATACTTGGGAAGAAAGAATTTGAGGTAGCTCATTTAGCTACTTTTGTGTTTGAGTTTTTAGTTAATTATTTTTTTATGATTTGATAAAAATTTTATACTTTTTTTAGTCCTTTTGACGAGAGAAAGCTATAAATATAAAATTTTGATCGTATTTTAAAAGATCCACCAATTCTAAACAGAAAAAGAGAATTGTTTTTAGTAAACTTTTTATTAAATTCAAAAATGACTTATGGAGGGAAATACAAAACAAAAATATTAGAAAAATTGCGTTTTGTACAATGCATTGAAAGTACTCACATGTAAGT
>BRYE01000001.1:19171899-19179399 GCA_030159115.1 Actinidia arguta var. hypoleuca
TCTCCCTTTTAATTTGATTCTTTTTCTACTTTCGCTAAATAATTTGATGCTTTCGTTAATCTCTACTGGGGAAGAGGGGAGGGGAGGGCTATGGCCCTCCCAATTTCTCAAAATTCTTCTAATATTCTTCTAATTTATGTATTTTTACTATGTATTTAGATATGGCACCCTACATTTTATTAATTTTTTCAGAGTCCTATATTTTATGAGTATTTATACAATATATATGCCATGAATCCACACTTACATATTATGAAAGAACATAATTCAATTGATTTGATTTGTAATTTTTTTTTATTGTTAACATTATATATATAAATTTTATTTATATAAATATATACAAACGATCGAATAAGTGACATAAAATGATAAAACATTCACTAAGATCTAAATTACTTGATTCAAAAATTTTATAGGATAACTAAAATTACATATTGAGAAATACGATAAAAAAAATAACTTTATAAGTTTTTTGTTGCTTATGTTAGACATTATCATTTTTTAAAAGATATCTTTTTATTTTCCGTTTCACTTGGCCATCCCACTATCGAAATTTCTAGCTTCGTCCTTGAATTCATACTTAGGCACAGCTCGAACTAGCTAATTTAGTTACTTTGTTTTGAGTTTTAAGTCAATTTTTTCATTGTTTAATCAGAATTTAATATACTTTTTCAGTTCTTCCAAACTAAAACAAGTTGAAGAAGTAGGAAATGCAAAATTTTTGAAAATCAATAAAAAACAACAACAACTTAGGTTAGACTAATTTATTTTTTACTATTATTTAAAAATTAAATTAAAAAATATATTTTTAAGTAAATCTCATTAAAAGAATTATAAATTTTATAAAATTGTTATCGTATGGCTCAATTTTTTGCATGTGTTGTGGACCCTCTTCAGACTGTATGCACAACGTTTGGCTAAAATCTGCGACACAATAACGAAAATAATAATTAGCCCCGAGAGTTATTAGAAGATGTCGTAATATTCATCACAATCAAACATAATATATATTACAATTGATCGTAGCATTCACCACAACCGATCATAATATCTTATTGCAACACGATGTGTACTATAAATTTTCCGTTCATAAAATCACATTTTGTCAATCCAATACTTCATTCTATCCACTTTAATATGATAAATATAATCTAATTGTGTAGTTAAAAATATTCAATTAATTTAATATTTTTAATTATTTACTTATCAAGCCATGAACTAAATGAGGCACATATGATAGGAATCGATCCTCTAGAGAGGGAGTGGGTGAAATTTTTTTTTAGTGCTGTAAAATGACGTTATTTTATTAACCATATAAAAGACGTCGTCTTATTAACAATACAAAATAACATCGTTTTGTATTATAATTAACTAAACGACATTATTTTACAACACTTTAAGAAAACTTCACCTACTATCACTCTAGACGATCCGAGTCCCAAATGATAGACACGACACAACACAACAAAGACCCCAAACTCCATCCACCACCTCACCGTCCCACGTTTTTCTGCTCTCTCTCTCTCTCTCTCTCTCTCCAATCACTTCTTAAAAGTAATTATTAGCATTTAATGCATGCGTTCCGTCCCATGTTCTTCTTAATTTCTTATCCCTCGCTCTTCAATCACTACTTAAAAGTCCTCATTAGGAAGAGGGTGTTTGATTTTTTTTATAACTGCAAGTATAATTGTTATTTTTACTCCCTAACCAATTCAGTTGTGTATTTAAAAAGATAAGTTTATATGGGCAGTTTTATTGAAAAAAAAGTATACTCAATTTCAAAAATTGTTTCTTTTGTCTAAATTTTTTTGTCATTTTTTTTATATTTGTGTCATTTAATCAAATTTATAAATAATATATTTTCGTGAATAATTTTTAAAATTTTTTACACCAATCAAAAGATCTCAATTATTATAAAAAATATGAACGATTTTTTTAAATGTCCAAAATAGTATAAATGATACTTAAAATAAAAGTGCTGGACTGTATTTTTACAAGCATGAAACCTCTCAATTAAATCACACACAAATATATAAAGGAGGGTGAATAGAAGGGGATGAAGAATGGTCTCATCCATGACTTATTTTCTAAAGCTGAAAGGACAAGAAGACTATTTGGATGTGAAAAAAAAATTTTAAGTTCATTGAAAATGAGGTCAAATTATCTCCATGTTCATTTTATGCTTTCAAATATACTGTCGGTGGATTAATCTTTTGAAGAATTTTAACAACAGTTTATAAGATCAAGATAGTTCTATAACCTTATGATATCATTATCTATAAGAAATATATCAAGACTAATTTCTATACAATAATCCTCTTCATTTAGAATATCTTTTTAAATTACTTTAATCGATTAACTTTTTTAATTACCATTAGTCTGTTGGCCAGGTAGAGTATTCTATTTGGTTAGATGAAAGATTGATAAAAAGATTTTGAAATATGAATTTTAGGTTTACGATGTTTATCCATACTATCTTTGTTCTTTATCTGAATTATCCATAGAGGAATCTCTAGATCTTGATTTTGAAGATATCTAACCAATGAAAAAAAGGATCATAGGAATCCTTATTTGATGAGCGAGAAATATTATATATTTGTGTGTGAGAGTTAATTGAGAGGTTTCAATACTAATTTCTATACAATAATCCTCTTCATTTAGAATATCCTTTTGAATTGCTTTAATCGATTAACTTTTTTAATTACCATTAGTCTGTTGGCCTGGTAGAGTATTCTATTTGGTTAGATGAAAGATTGATAAAAAGATTTTGAAATATGAATTTTAGGTATACGATGTTTATCCATACTATCTTTATTCTTTATCTGAATTATCCATAGAAGAATCTCTAGATCTTGATTTTAAAGATATCCGACCAATGAAAAAAAGGATCATAGGAATCCTTATTTGATGAGCGAGAAATATTATATATATATATATGATGAGCTTCCAAATTTACTCAATCATGTTTTGTATTGTGGAACACGAGTAGGGTATATATATATATATATATATGCTCATTAGAAAAAAGATGGTTTTCTTAAATGAAGCCACGTGGATGCATGTGAGTTTTTCGTGTGTGCAAAGACAAGCACACACATCATGTGATTTCTTTGTATTGAGAAGACAACAGAGAAGACAATATGTGTGGTTCTTGCTTTTACACACACACCACATTTGGATGCAATGGAAAGGGAAGGGGGGTGTCATCATTTCAATTACCAATCAGAATTTCAGTTTTTAAAGCATGAATCCATCACAAAAACGTAATTTCATAGAACTCTCTGGGTTGGCT
This sequence comes from Actinidia arguta var. hypoleuca, assembly GCA_030159115.1. Classification (NCBI taxonomy): domain Eukaryota; kingdom Viridiplantae; phylum Streptophyta; class Magnoliopsida; order Ericales; family Actinidiaceae; genus Actinidia; species Actinidia arguta. The sequence continues at coordinate 19,175,192 of BRYE01000001.1, forward strand.
TAGTCCTCTACGTCTGGGACTCGAATATTTGCTTTCCTATCTTTCAAGATTTTAAGTTTGAAATCTATTAGGTGTTTTATATCAATACGTGAATTGGACCAATTTATACATGATTTTGCCTCGACTTTAATTGAGATTCTCACTAATGGACAATGAAATTAGTCTCTCAATTATTCGGTACTTGAATTAAGTTAGAAACCAAGTTACCACGAAAACATAATTCCTGCGACAAGCCAATTTATTTTAACTTCAAGTACCAATTTCAACATATCAATTAAGTCAACAAATATATCTAAGGTGTCAATTTATGAACAATATTAACTTCAACAACTAGTATCAATTTTATAAAAATTTTATGATTATATCCATTAGAATTTTTAAAAGAACTATAAAAAATTATAAAATTTAACAAACATACCAATATAACTTATAAAAAAATATCTCATAATAATGACTACAAAAATTCATAACAAACCAATAAATTTCATAATCAAATCAATACGATTCATAAAAGTAAGTTTAACCGGTTGTTCAAATTGTCATTATTATCTATTAATTATTTAAATGTATAAATTAAAATTTTTTAATCTAATGATTATTAAATAGGGCATAATGTATCATACACCCTAAATAAAAAGTGTGAATTGTAGCTTTTCTCCACTTAAAAAAATAAGTGACCAAACAAGCTCATCGGTCCTTAGAATTTTGGGGTTATGAGTCATTTGACCGAATCTGTAGCATAGGGTCTCTATACATTTTCATAAAATAATCCAAAGAGCTAAAAATTATTTTGAAAATAAATTGTACAATAAGCATAAAATCTGGAGCTTTTGAAATTGATTTATATTTTTCTTATGAGAACTGCTATAAATTACCGAAAATTGGTATGTTGTCATAATGCAATAAAAGAAAACTGATAATAAAATATCCATACAAACAAGGATCTTTAACACAATAAAATTACGATAAGAAAAAGTACCATTGATGACTAAAATATTCGTTGACAAAGGCCTATAATTGAATTGCTAAAGCTTTTCAGTGAGTAACTATAGGACTGCACGGCCGAATTTGGTGTGCTTGTTTCTAAAAATTTTAGGGTAAATTACACTAACTTCCCTTGAAGTTCTGAATTAATATACAAAACATCTTGACGTTTGAGAAATTGCAATGACCTCCCCTAATGTCATGGATGGACAATCAATGTTACTAACGAATGATTGACGTCAGGGGTATTTTGTGTATTAATTCAGAATCTCAAGAGTGATTAGTATAAAATAGAAGAATCTGTTACAAATTTTAAACCTCCAGGGAGGTCATTATAATTTTTCAAACATTAAGGGTGTTTTTTGTATCAATCCAGAATCTCAGGGGAGGTCAGTGTATTTCATCCAAATTTTTAATGAGCTCGAGTTTGAGTCTAGTGAAAATTTAACGAGTAGAGCTAGTTTAAGCTTAAGTTGAGTTTAAACTTGTTTGTAAGTCTTAGAAAGCCACATAAATTATACATTAATATACTCTTAATTAAACAAGCAAAATTATAAATTCAACTTTATTATTTATTATAAATATATATTTTTTTCTTACAAACTATTAACTATGCCATATACTTTTATATACAGTGATATACAAGGACTCTCAATACTCTATGTAGTAATATATTTTTTTATCCTATTTTTTTTTACCTATTCAAGCTGAACTTTGATAAATTCAAACTCGTTTATTTACAAAATAAACCAAGCTGAGCCTGAGTCTTCTCAAGAAAGACTTGGTTCATTTGCAACCTTAGTCTATACATAATTGGTTACTGAAGCCTTCTCACGAAAGGTTCTCCGCGACTAACATCCAAGTTGGTCACCAATAGTTAGCTTTTAGCGTCTAAATAATTAGTCGCGGAAAGAATTGTAAAATTGATATTTTAGCCCCAAAATATATTTTACACGCAGCTAAAAGAAAATAGTAAGTAAAATTGACAACCTAAACCACTCGGTTCTCAGATTTAGCCCAGGCCGACATATCCAATTTTTTTACATGATTCATCTGTGTACTTGTGTGGTCCTCCGTATGTAATTTATCTCAATAATTTGTTGTAAGGATGCCTCCACGTGTTATGGGACCTTTATTACAATCGTCACCATCAACAATACCGTATGCTGAAATTATTCTGTAGGGTCCTTACTATACGTGACAGCCATTGAACTGGACAAAACCAAGTTTGGTGACTCTTCTATTATGGGTGATTGATGTTTCATGAAATTGATATGATGACCACTCAACCCCTTATATCTTGAGTTTTTTGTTTTTGTTTTTTAACACGTTTTTTAAAATTATTTTAAAAAATAACATAGTTGAAAAAATATTTAGAAAAATATCATAATTGAGCGAATCGTCAGTGTCATTGGCGACTCACGAGTCACTAATGACAATAGCAACTCCGAGTGCACCAAAACGATATCGTTTTAGTTCAAATTCTGAAGACAAAAAAAGTTAGAGAGATAGGGAGAGATGGTTTGCCACCGCTACCACCACGACCACCGGATCTGAGGGAGAGGGTTTGTCTTTCCTCCCGTGGCCACCACCACCACGGCCACTAGATCTATTTTTGTTTATATTTTAACCATCCTCCTTTTTTGTTCCAATTATTTTTTTGACCTGTAAAATAATTTTTACTAGTTCTTTATTGAAGGGTTTGGAGAATCATGAGAGTGATTTGAAGATTGTCATTTTTTTATGGCAAATCATAGAGTTGAAAAGACTGGTTTGTCAGACATAGGGCTTTCAAATTACCATATCCCATATGGAGTTCTTCATAGGGATTAATCCATCAACAAGCTTTATGTATTGTTTCTTACAATCTTTTGTTTTTTTTTATATTTATATTAATGAGTTTATTAATATTTTTTTGTTCTCTCTCTCTCCCAGATCCGGTGGCGGTGGGAGGAAGGGCAAACCCTCTCCCCCCTCTCTCTCCACCAGATCTGGTGGTCGTGGTGGTGGCGGCAAATCCTTTTCCTCCATCTCTCTACCTCTTTTTTTTTTCTTCAGAATTTGAACCAAAACGACGTCGTTTTGGTGCATCCAAGAGTTGCAATTGTCATTAGCGACTCGTGAGTCGCCAATGACACTGGCGACTCGCCCAACTGTGTTTTTTTCTTAAATATTTTTCAACTGTGTTATTTTCTAAAATATTTTTAAAAAAATTGTTAAAAAAAAAAACTCTTATATCTTAACTTTAGTGTAAATGTGTCATTTTTGTCCACCTACTTTGTAATTAAGGATTAAATGGCCTTTTTTTCCGTCACTTAATTAAACAGTAAATTGATTGAAAAACTACATTAATACTTGATTTAAAGTTTAAGAAATTAACTAATACAATTAAAAATAAATGGGGCAAAATGAGGTATCGGTGAAAGAGAAAGGGTGCAAACTGTACTATAGTTTTGATATTTTAGTTTTTGACTATATATATATATATATAAGCAGATTATCTACAGTGTTTCTGACGGTTTTGCCCCTTTATTATTTATTTTTTCAGATTCCACCATGAAATCTAGCCAATTGAATTTTTTCCATATCAATATTTATTTAATTGTTATGGGATTCACACCTTTATAATGTAGTGTAGTCCTTCCTTATTTTTAAATTCTTATTTTTTATTTTTGGATTTTTATGGGTACAATTCAAACTAGTTAATATAATCTCCCACGCGAGACACACAATGTTTGAAAAAAGAGAGATAAATATACGAAATAGGAGAGAAAAAATATGTGCTAGAGTATGGGTATGAGACAATCAAGTTGAAGAGGGACACCATTCAAATTAACTAGCTAATTAATCCAAAATTAGAGGCCCACCTAAAAGAAGACTCGGCCCAACCCAAGCCAACCCAGCTCATTGTTTGGGCAAGCCCCATCACTTTCCCCAAGCCCTTACTGAGTCTTGGGCTTTAGCATCAGTTTTTGTAACATAATTATTTTTTGAAAATAAAAATATTAATAGTTTTATATATTATTCAATTTTTTTTTCCCAAAATGATTTCGAGAATTTAAAGTTATCGTTCCAATGTTTTCTAAAAACTGAGCTCTTTTTCAAAATGTCCTCATAAAAGTTTCCAAAATTATTGACCAAGCTAATTTTCTACAAAATTGATTGTGAAAACAACCAAACTGAGTCATACTCTCTTTTAAAAAAATTAACTTTTTACAGCATCT
>BRYE01000001.1:19181899-19184399 GCA_030159115.1 Actinidia arguta var. hypoleuca
CCATTCAAGTCATAGCCTCCACACACCCATTAGAAACAATAGTAATAAAAATAATAAAAATAAAAAATTAACATAGAATATATAGGTAGGGATTTATTTATAAACGTTGGATGATTGAATTTTATTCAATTTTGACAAGCTATGAGCTATCTTGTTGTTGCTTGTATTGTGAACTAGCTTTCTCTTCTAAGTGAGAGAGAATTTCTTGAAAATTCACACCATGAACTGAGTTCAAGAAATTCTTGTCAAAATCAAATGGTGAAGAGATAAAATTATGTGGCTAGGGATTGAGTTATAGACTCTGATTGATTGAATTTTCTGCAATTTAATTTGACAAGCTACGAGTTGTTGAGTTGTGGCACAATATGAACTAGTCTCCTCTTTCGACACAAAAAGAAAAAAAAATAGTGTTTATTGAAAATTGACAATATATAAAAAGTTCAAGAAATTCTTTTAAAATCAAATGCAGATGAGGGAGAGTTGGTCATTGAAATAACCTCTCATAGATATTGAATATCTTGAGACTCTCAATATACGTTAAATACTAGTGTAATATTCAGAAACAATACACAAAGAATACATTATACTAAAAATACATATTTTCTCTCTTCTTTCTCTACCGTTCTCTATGTTAAAACACAACTCATAAAAAAAAGTAGAAACAGCGATAGAGAGATAGAGTATCTGATGTGTATTTGGACCCATTGGGAAGAGATGAGAGAGGGAGAGAAAGCAAGTCATACACCGTACAGCTGAAAGTTGGGATGGGAAGGGAAGAAAGAGAAAATACTAAGACTTCAATTTGGAAACCCTAGTAATTCTTATGCTTTATATATATATAAGGGGTAAAAGAGTAAATATCAATTGGGTATGGATCGGGGTATTTGGGTTTGGGGATAGTCACTCCATACCCAACCCAAACTAGGGCGGATATTCTATCCTTCATACCATACCCTGTTTGGACGAAAAATCGGATAATATCTAAACCCAAACGCCCCATCTGTTTGGGGTTGAATTGCCATCCTTTATGTGTAATTACAAAAGCTTGCAAGGGAATTGATTTATTTCCCCTATCCCAACTCCAAAAATCTATAGAATTCCATTGCTTAATTAGATCGAGAATACGAATGTTACACCGATCATTGAATCCATCATAACTTCTTTGCAGTCCAAATATTTAGATTGCATAACATAGTTCAAGGATTTTGAGTTCATTTTGATAATCCAAACCATATACTAGAGACTTCGTTGTGAAGATTGATATGGTAAAAAATTATGTTGATCATAGACAAATAAATATTTGTTCAGTAATGTTTTTTACTTAATAAATGAGTATGATATACACTTATTTATTTTGATATAAATTAATATTGATCGAATTTATATTTAATTAATATAATTTAATAATTTCGTTCATCAAAATACTTAGAATGCATTGTTATATGCCAAAAGCCTGCTCCTTAAATAATTGAGGGTCTCCATGTGGAGAATAAAAAATTCAGCTGTTTGCGGAGGTTTTGATGGGTGAGGATCCTCTACCGTGCTGTGGTTTTAACCACAATAAGACACAAGCAATTGACCAATTTAATGGTCTAAATTCAATTTTAAACTAGAACTTCAAAACTAGTCGTTTGAAGGTGAAAAATCCAAAATAAATTAGCAAAATTAAGGTAGTTAATCAAAAAAATTATTTTTCCCTCTCACCGACGTAAACAACATAAATGTTAAAAAAACAGCATAATAAAAAATAAAAAGAAGAGATAAACTAGAAACAATGAAAAATCTACAAAGCATAAAAAAAAAACCATTGATTGTGAAGATGCATCCCATCAGGAATTTTTTTATACATTCCAACGTAATCAAAAAAATATACCCTTATGAGATGATTCTCTTTTCTTCAATCCCTGGCTTGGACTCGAGTTGTGTTGTCTTGACAATCCACTTTCATGTTGCCATTGTATGCTCTGGAAGGACATGTTTGGTCGTTGTTGTTAACTTGCATTAGACCATCCATTAGCAAACTCAAAATGGATTCAACTGTTACACTCAATTCATTTGCCTTGACAATGTATAACTCATATGTTTCATCACATTCAGATGCCCTAGAAGAGATGGCTCAAAACATGGAGCACAGTGACTGATACCGTTTTATTTGATGCAATCTGACATCTATCTTAAATTTAAGACCCAATTTATTTTCCACAGCGACATGTCAAACTACCATCCAATCCCTTCGTGACCCTCTTCTCCTTTTCATAAACATTTTTGATTGTGCACACAATAACATCATTATCATTAACAGACGACTCTATGGATGCTTCGAGGAATTCCTCATATTCATCTTGGATCTCTTCAAGTATTGTTTTGGTGTAAAGATATTCTATTTGCTTTAATATTGTTACGTTCATCTTTATCCTCGGCAACTTGAAGTGTTCTTAGAGTATATAAAATAACGTTATTTTATATATTTTAAAATCAAAATGATATCGTTTTTGTACTG
>BRYE01000001.1:19199399-19201899 GCA_030159115.1 Actinidia arguta var. hypoleuca
CTAAGCCTCCACCAGTCCATTGCCTTCCCTTTACCATTGCACAACCACCATCCCCCACCACTACCCAACCACTACCGTGGTCATCACCACAACAACAACACTACCACCATCGTCAGAATCACCACCGCATAATCGCGAACCGTGGAACACCGCCTCCATCGTCATCAACCACACCACTACACCGCCATTAACTCCACCACCACCACCACCACATAATTGTGAACTGAGGAATTGTTGGGAATTGAATCTCAAGACCCAATAAAAAATGCGTATAGGTTAACCCCCCAAAAATGTTCTTTTCGTGAATGAGAATATATAATCAATTATAGGCAGAACTCCAAATGGAAAATTTGTCTTTGACGAGAATTGACCCCCTCCTATTGAAAGTGTACAATGTGACCTCTTGAGCTAACCTAGTTGGTTTGTGTTCGTTCACATGCGATTATTGCCTATTGCTTGTAGGTAACACTGTCAGGCCTGCTCAATTTCGTGGATGGTCTTTGGTCGAGTTGTGGCGATGAGCGGATCATAGTGTTCACGACCAACCACAAGGAAAAGCTTGACCCAGCGTTGCTGCGTCCGGGTCGCATGGACGTTCACATTCACATGTCCTATTGCACCCCATGTGGGTTCAGACTCCTTGCATCTAACTATTTGGGCATTAGTGCCCACAAGCTTTATGGAGAGATTGAAGATCTAATTGAGTTGACCGAGGTGACTCCAGCTGAAGTGGCCGAGCAACTGTTGAAGAACGATGAACCTGACGATGCCCTTCTTGGGCTGATCGAGTTTGTTAGTGAGAAGAGGAAGGAAAATGAAGAGACCAAAGCGAAGAAAGTAATAGAACTGGAAAAGAAAAAGAAAGGAGAGGAGAGTAAGAAACAGGAGGAGATTGGGGGAGAAGAGAATGAACATCAAGATTAGGAAATACTATGAGTTGACGAGTATAGATACTACTACTTTACTAGGTTTAAACTTTTGATTTTTATACGTAAAGTAAGAGTTATGTGGGAAGTATGTAATCCACAATTTTCTAGAAGTTAACAAGTACAATTATCCTTAATAAATGCATGAAGTATTAAATAGAGGCATAAGAATGTGTAGTGTCATAGAGTGGTGTAAGATGTAGTCCTATATAAAGGACTTGTTATGTGATGGTTCTAGACACAAATTCAATACAAATAGAACTCCATTGTTATGTTTGTGAAAGTAGTTTTCTGATTTTCCCTTCGAGTACTAGCAGTAACTTGTGTTATGCAAGTATAATACAATGGCGGTCGTTCTTAAAATCTAGCGGTTTTGTTTGTTTTGGTTGATAAAATATGGTAGTGCAATTTAGTCAAAAAATAATGAGGGTATATTTCACCATTGGTCCATGGTACTTTGACTAAAGTTGCACTTTGGTTTCTTACAATTTCAATTTGAACAATTAGAGCCATGTTGTTTCAGTCTAGTTCTAATGTGATCCACCGTCGATACTTATTAATAATTTAGACCGAAAGCAATTACGCAAAACTCGCATTGGTATTTTTGGGACCAAAGTAAAACTTCTGTCAAACTACAAGGCCCAATAGGAGCAAAATTATTCCATAAAAATGGTCGCATGAGATTCACGTGTTTACTTTTTGTCCAAATTATTAACGGGTATTGATGGAGGAGTACATTAGATGCAGATTAAAACTACTAGGTCCTAATTGTCCAAATTGGTATGCGAGTTTTTTTTTTAGCAAACTTTTATATTGTTTAATCGGAATTATTTTTAGTTCATCTTATTGAGTAAAATCTGAAAATGTAAAAATTTTGATTAAATTTAAAAAAAAATCATCAAAGATAAAAAAAAATAGCTCATTTGTTGAAGAAAATATTTTTTCTTCTTCCTATAGTTTTGTTTCTTTAAATTTGATCAAAATTTTTATATTTTAAGACTCACTCGTAAAAAAGAAGTATGAGATTTTGATCAAACAAAAGAAACTCACTACAAATAAAAATACTTACAAACCAATATATTTAAATTAGTTTACTGTAAACTAATTTGGCTAGTCCAAACTAGGCATAATCATGCAAAGCACCAGTATGTCCACTATCATACAAAAGCGTTCTAATTTATTCAATAAAATGGTTAATATATATAGCAGGTTTGCTACTTTGATCCCATTATATTGGAGTTATTGTACACATTAATGGCAAGAAAGAGAAGTTTCTTACTAAATTTTTCTCTTGTAAATTTGATAAAATACGGTGAAAAGCAAAAATAATTGATTATATATTATCAATAATACTAGGATTGCTCATTAAATACATTTGAACTTGGTTGCAGCCTATACATATGATGGTCTAGTGTCTGATTTTGAAAATTTGGGTTCTTGTTTTTTGAATTTTGATGTTTGTTGATAACCATGGAGCTGTGGAATAGTAGAGACTATAGGGCGGAAGAGGAAGAGGAATGGCCAAAAAAAATGTTATATGTATTTATAATTTTTCTCCATCAAATAAATGGTAA
>BRYE01000001.1:19206899-19211899 GCA_030159115.1 Actinidia arguta var. hypoleuca
CCCTCAGTACAACGCGAGTGTACTGGAATACACCTAGCCGCGACGTACTCGATCATTTTGCCGGGAAAGGAGAAACGAAGAGAGAACGTTAGCAGTTTTCAAAAAAAAAAAACAAAGGGTAAATTACGCTGACTTCCCCTGAGGTTTATATTTAATACAGATTTCCCCTCACATTCTGAGAATTACACTGATCTCCTCCCCTTTCAGAGTTGGTCGTTTAATGGTGTTTACAGAAACACAAAATTACTTTCAAACCCTTATATGATGAATCAAAAAGACCTTGTTGCCCTTATCCCACCTCCTTCCTTGGCACCTCCTCCTCCCTGCTCCTACCGCCACCCACTCAATCCAACCTCAATGCTAAACTCCTCCTTCCCTCTCTTGTCTAATACACCCCCTCTTTGCCGTCAAAGCTAAACCACCAATCACAACACATGCCACATCCTATTTATCCATTATCTTATCTCCACTCGTAGTTTTCTCCGTCTTCACCACTAGCCAACCTACTTGCACAATCATTCAACAACAAAAAACACACAAAATCTGTGTCGTTCATCAAACTAGCAGTAACTTGTGTTATACACGTATAAGACTATGTTGTTCTTAAAATCTAGCCGTTTTGGTTGATAAATAGTAGTGCAATTTAGTCAAAAATAATGAGGGGATATTTCACTATTGGTCCCTGAACTTTAACTAAAGTTATACTTTGGTTTCTTACAATTTTAATTTAAATAATTAGAACCATGTTGTTTCAATCTAGTTCTAATGTATTCCCCCGTTAATACTTGTTAATAATTTAGATCGAAAGCAATCATGCGAAACTCACATCGGTATTTTTGGGACCAAAATAAAACTTTTGTCAAACTACAAGGCCTAATAGAGGTAAAATTATCCTATAAAAATGTTCACGTGAGCTTCACATGCTCAATTTGTTTTTACTATTTGATTTAGATTTTATATTTTTTTTATTTCATTTTGATCAAACGTTGAAAAAAATTCAATAAAATAAAAAAAATTGAAAATCAAAGATATATATAAGTTAGCCCAAACGAAAATGTGGCCTTATTGTAACTTCCACACAAATATGTATTTTTAAAAAACTTAACTATTCAAAAATTTTCCTTCAAAAATTTAAATTATATTTTTTCATAATTTAAAAAAATATATTTAATATTGATCTTATTTTAAATGCCACATTCATACCTTTTTTATAATATGAAATTTGTAAAAATTAAACTTGTAATTTAAAAGTTATTCACGTTTTTGCAAACAAAAACAATAAATAGAGATGAGTCTCTGATTTTTGTAGGAGTCTCTGTATTTAGAGGTGAATTTTGTAATTTAAAGAACAAAGAGGGGACAAAAGCTGCGTCGAGTTAACCAACGGCCAAGAACTCAATGATAATTTACACGGTATAGATTCTTTCGGTATCGGCAGCTGCACGGTACCAGTCTTTCCCCTAACACCTAGGTGTAGGTGACGTTTGTTAACCTATTATTTTTTTTTATTTAATGAAAAAAAAATTGCGTTACTATATATAATTATAAATATTGTGATAAAAATCTAAGAGTGCAAGCAATAGTCAAAATTGTTCCTCGACCTCAGCACTGGACCTCGGCTAAAACTGGGGCGACCTACACAGTAATGAACAATCGAGATTGGTCTGGGTGAGGCCGCTCAAAATTCCAAGACCAGACCCAGGCGATCAGAAGATAATTTAAGATAATATGGGCAAACACAATAGTAAAAGTGTTTGTGGTGCTTGTGTTTAGCATACTTTTTTATAATGGGGGAGCGACCTTTATATAGACGGAGTAACAAGCCGTGTAGATGAATCACGGCGAATTTCTCGGAAGGATAAGTATGGGAGGATATCCCAATAAAATCGGAGAACGTAGAAAGATGTCATTGGTGAGCAGTTAGTATTTATAGGCATTGTGATGGGACTGGATTCTATTTGAGATAATTATCTTGTAGAAGAGGAATTCTCAAGGAGATGGACTCTGATCAGGAGGAGAAATGATGGAAAAGGAGTCTCACGATGACAAACTTCTGATGGTGATGGAGTACTTTTGGAGAACAAGTTTTCATGGAGGTGGTCTCTAACTCGGCGAGGTAGACTACCTTGCCCTGTAGCGATCTGGAGAGCATTTTGTATAGGCGAAGTGGAGTTCAATTCTTTAATTTAGGCAACCAGGAATGTGGGTGCTGCGAACCCTTGGGTTACGTGTGCCACTTGAAATATTTAAAATTAAGAGGTGGCGTGTATTTTTCCCACATCAATAAATAAAACAAAATTACTATCACTATTTTAAAAATAATAAAAATAATAAAATAATATTTTTGTTTTGTTTATATTTTTTTTTCATTCACATCCCTCTCATCCAACCCTTCACTGCCACCTTCTCCTCCACCACCACCACCACCACCGCCGCCACTACTACCACCACTACCATTTTTTTAAATAGTTTTAAAAAAAATAAACACAAATATATTTTTATTTTTAAATAGTTTAAAAAAAGGTGAATACAAACATATTTTTAGTAATGCATTAATAGTACGAGGACAACTATATTGATATCGGGTTAGGACAACCCAAATGTCGAGACCCTATAGAAAACATAAATATTCAAAATAGTTCTAAAAATGTTTTAGAAATAGTTTGATTGAAAAGTAATATGTTCAATGAAAACATGAAATATGAGTCGGTGGCCCCAATAATTTGAAAATTCCAACGTATGCAGAAGACATTCAAATACTTATAAGATTTGAAAAAATTAGTTAAGAATGAGTCAAATTTTGCAGAGTGAATACTTCAAAATTCCTCCAACACTATTCGCTCAATGTCTCTTAGGTAAGTCAACTTTTAAAAATTACAATTAAACACCTGAATTTATATAATATTTTTTAATTAAACCACGAAGTTAACTTCTGGAAATATGAAGGAAAAAATATATTTTTCCGGTCAAAGTATACCCCATTCCCACTTTGGCCTTTAAATTTAATTTAATTTTCCAGTAGTGTTACAGTCCCCCAAATTTAAACTACGAAGGTTTTTTCGAATTCAAAATGAATAGTTCAGATTTGTTTGAATATGTTGGGTCACATAATCAAACAAATCTGTACCATCAATTTTTGAATTGGAGAAATATTTTTTAGTTCAAATTCAGGGACTTAATTAAGACCAATAAGTTTCTAGGCCAGATTTAGACATAATTAAGTCTTGAAAATAGAACCGGGCCGTAATTTTACCTTGGTGTATTGGTTGAAGGTTGGATTCCCAGCCCAAGGGCACAATACCAGAATAGGCCCGTAAAGTTTTTGGACTTCCAGCCCAATAACTGCCCTCAGTACAAGGCGAGTGTACTGGAATACACCTAGCCGCGACGTACTCGATCATTTTGCCGGGAGAGGAGAAACAAAGAGAGACGTTAGCAGTATACAAAAAAAAAACAAATGGCAAATTACGCTGACTTCTCCTGAGGTTTATATTTAATACAGATTTCCCCTCACATTCTGAGAATTATACTGACCTCCCCTTTCAGAGTTGGTCGTTTAATGGTGTTTACAGAAACACAAAATTACTTTCAAACCCTTATATGATGAATCAAAAAGACCTTGTTGCCCTTATCCCACCACCTTCCTTGGCACCTCCTCCTCCCTGCTCCTGCCGCCACTCACTCAACCCGACATTAATGCTAAACTCCCCCTTACCTCTCTCGTCTAATACACCCCTCCTCGCCGTCAAAGCTATACCACCAATCACAAACATGCCAAATCCCATTTCTCCATTATCATATCTCCACATGTAGTTTTCTCTATTTTCACCACTAGCTGACCCACTTGCACAATCATTCAACAACAAAAAAGCACAAAATTTATGTCGTTCATCAAACTAGCAGTAACTTGTGTTATACACGTATAAGACTATGTTGTTCTTAAAATCTAGCCGTTTTGGTTAATAAATAGTAGTGCAATTTAGTCAAAAATAATGAGGGGATATTTCACTATTGGTCCTTGAACTTTAACTAAAGTTATACTTTGGTTTCTTACAATCTCAATTTAAATAATTAGAACCATGTTGTTTAAATCTAGTTCTAATGTAATCCCCGTTAATGCTTGTCAATAATTTAGATTGAGAGCAATCACACAAAACTAACATCGGTATTTTTGGGACCAAAGTAAAACTTTTGTCAAACTACAAGGCCCAATAGGGGTAAAATTATCCTATAAAAATGTTCACGTGAACTTCACGTGTTCAATTTGTTTTTACTATTTGATCTAAATTTTATATTTTTTCGGTTTATTTTGATCAAACGTTGAAAAAATTCAATAAAATAAAAAAAATTGAAAATCAAAGATATATATAAGTTAGCCCACCACCGCCTCCTCATCCTCCACCACCACCTCCACCACCACTGCCACCTCATCCTCCACCACCACCACCACTACCTACTTCATGATCTCTGTCTTCACCACTACCGCCACTATTTTTTTAAATAGTTTTAAAAAAGGTGAACACAAATATATTTTTATTTTTAAATAGTTTTAAAAAAAGTGAACCCAAACATAATTTTATTTTTATATAGTTAAAAAAGGTGAACACAAATATATTTTTAATTTCTGTTTTATAAAAAACTAAACAAACATAAAATAAACACAAAAAAATAAAAAAGGGAAAATATTACCAAACATCCCCATAGGCTGTAAATCTAAAATGGAATAGGCTGTAATTTTTTTGCCAACTTTACCCTTGTACCAATCATACCTTTAATTATCAGCTCCGAAATTTTCACTGATCAGGGACTTGTCAAGTCTTGGGAGGATGCCGGATATGCAAGTTATCGATCTACTTTTGTATTTAGAGGGATATTTTAGGAATGAGATAAGGAATTATAATAAAAATAAATAAAACATTAATTTATATATAATCAAGTAGCCAATTTTCAAATTCAAATTAGATATGCTTTAGGTCATTAATTTTAATCCATTTGTATTT
>BRYE01000001.1:19216899-19224399 GCA_030159115.1 Actinidia arguta var. hypoleuca
TATAGGAAATTTCCCATTTAGAATGACCACGTGTAAACAAGACTTGGGTGTAATTTCTTTTGTACAGTATATTTTTATGAGTTTCATTTTATATAAATATGTATTATACAAAATGTATTATCTAATTTTGTTTTACATCGCAAATGCAAAAATAAAAACGAAACGATGAATGTCTAAAATCATTTGTATTCATGAGTTATTCAGAAAATATAAATATTCAGAATAGTTCAAAACATGTTTTAGAAATAGTTTGATTGAAAAGTAATATGTTCAAAGACAATATGAAATAGTTTGATTGTAAAGTAATATCTTCAAAGACAACATGAATTTTCAATAATTTGAAAATTCCAACGTAGGCAGAAAACATTCAAATTAGTTAAGAATGAGTCAAATTTTGCTGAGTGAATGCTTCAGAATTCCTCCAACACTATTCGCTCATTGTCTCTTACGTAAGTCGACTTTTAAAAATTACAATTAAACACCTGAATTTATATAATATTTCTTAATTAAACTGCGACGTTAACTACTGAAAATATAAAGAACAAATATATATTTCCGGTCAAAGTATACCCCATTCCAACTTTGGCCTTTAAATTTAATTTAATTTTTTAGTAGTGTTACGGTTCCCCGAATTTGAGCCACGAAAGTTTTTTCGAATTCAAAATGAATAGTTCAGATTCATTTGAATATGTTGAGTCACATAACCAAACAAATCTGTACCATCAATTTTTGAATTGGAAAAATATTTTTTAGTTCAAATTCAGGGACTTAATTAAGACCAATAAGTTTCTAGGCCAGATTTAGACATAATTAAGTCTTGAAAATAGAACCGGGCCGTAATTTTACCTTGGTGTATTGGTTGAAGGTTGGATTCCCAGCCCAAGGGCACAATACCAGAATAGGCCCGTAAAGTTTTTGGACTTCCAGCCCAATATCTGCCCTCAGTACAACGCGAGTGTACTGGAATACACCTAGCCGCGACGTACTCGATCATTTTGCCGGGAAAGGAGAAACGAAGAGAGACGTTAGCAGTTTTCAAAAAAAAAAAACAAAGGGTAAATTACGCTGACTTCCCCTGAGGTTTATATTTAATACAGATTTCCCCTCACATTCTGAGAATTACACTGATCTCCTCCCCTTTCAGAGTTGGTCGTTTAATGGTGTTTACAGAAACACAAAATTACTTTCAAACCCTTATATGATGAATCAAAAAGACCTTGTTGCCCTTATCCCACCTCCTTCCTTGGCACCTCCTCCTCCCTGCTCCTACCGCCACCCACTCAATCCAACCTCAATGCTAAACTCCTCCTTCCCTCTCTTGTCTAATACACCCCCTCTTTGCCGTCAAAGCTAAACCACCAATCACAACACATGCCACGTCCTATTTATCCATTATCTTATCTCCACTCGTAGTTTTCTCCGTCTTCACCACTAGCCAACCTACTTGCACAATCATTCAACAACAAAAAACACACAAAATCTGTGTCGTTCATCAAACTAGCAGTAACTTGTGTTATACACGTATAAGACTATGTTGTTCTTAAAATCTAGCCGTTTTGGTTGATAAATAGTAGTGCAATTTAGTCAAAAATAATGAGGGGATATTTCACTATTGGTCCCTGAACTTTAACTAAAGTTATACTTTGGTTTCTTACAATTTTAATTTAAATAATTAGAACCATGTTGTTTCAATCTAGTTCTAATGTATTCCCCCGTTAATACTTGTTAATAATTTAGATCGAAAGCAATCATGCGAAACTCACATCGGTATTTTTGGGACCAAAATAAAACTTTTGTCAAACTACAAGGCCTAATAGAGGTAAAATTATCCTATAAAAATGTTCACGTGAACTTCACGTGTTCAATTTGTTTTTACTATTTGATCTAAATTTTATATTTTTTCGGTTTATTTTGATCAAACGTTGAAAAAATTCAATAAAATAAAAAAAATTGAAAATCAAAGATATATATAAGTTAGCCCAAACGAAAATGTGGCCTTATTGTAACTTCCACACAAATATGTATTTTTAAAAAACTTAACTATTCAAAAATTTTCCTTCAAAAATTTAAATTATATTTTTTCATAATTTAAAAAAATATATTTAATATTGATCTTATTTTAAATGCCACATTCATACCTTTTTTATAATATGAAATTTGTAAAAATTAAACTTGTAATTTAAAAGTTATTCACGTTTTTGCAAACAAAAACAATAAATAGAGATGAGTCTCTGATTTTTGTAGGAGTCTCTGTATTTAGAGGTGAATTTTGTAATTTAAAGAACAAAGAGGGGACAAAAGCTGCGTCGAGTTAACCAACGGCCAAGAACTCAATGATAATTTACACGGTATAGATTCTTTCGGTATCGGCAGCTGCACGGTACCAGTCTTTCCCCTAACACCTAGGTGTAGGTGACGTTTGTTAACCTATTATTTTTTTTTATTTAATGAAAAAAAAATTGCGTTACTATATATAATTATAAATATTGTGATAAAAATCTAAGAGTGCAAGCAATAGTCAAAATTGTTCCTCGACCTCAGCACTGTACCTCGGCTAAAATTGGGGCGACCTACACAGTAATGAACAATCGAGATTGGTCTGGGTGAGGCCGCTCAAAATTCCAAGACCAGACCCAGGCGATCAGAAGATAATTTAAGATAATATGGGCAAACACAATAGTAAAAGTGTTTGTGGTGCTTGTGTTTAGCATACTTTTTTATAATGGGGGAGCGACCTTTATATAGACGGAGTAACAAGCCGTGTAGATGAATCACGGCGAATTTCTCGGAAGGATAAGTATGGGAGGATATCCCAATAAAATCGGAAAACGTAGAAAGATGTCATTGGTGAGCAGTTAGTATTTATAGGCATTGTGATGGGACTGGATTCTATTTGAGATAATTATCTTGTAGAGGAGGAATTCTCAAGGAGATGGACTCTGATCAGGAGGAGAAATGATGGAAAAGGAGTCTCACGATGACAAACTTCTGATGGTGATGGAGTACTTTTGGAGAACAAGTTTTCATGGAGGTGGTCTCTAACTCGGCGAGGTAGACTACCTTGCCCTGTAGCGATCTGGAGAGCATTTTGTATAGGCGAAGTGGAGTTCAGTTCTTTAATTTAGGCAACCAGGAATGTGGGTGCTGCGAACCCTTGGGTTACGTGTGCCACTTGAAATATTTAAAATTAAGAGGTGGCGTGTATTTTTCCCACATCAATAAATAAAACAAAATTACTATCACTATTTTAAAAATAATAAAAATAATAAAATAATATTTTTGTTTTGTTTATATTTTTTTTTCATTCACATCCCTCTCATCCAACCCTTCACTGCCACCTTCTCCTCCACCACCACCACCACCACCGCCGCCACTACTACCACCACTACCATTTTTTTAAATAGTTTTAAAAAAAATAAACACAAATATATTTTTATTTTTAAATAGTTTAAAAAAAGGTGAATACAAACATATTTTTAGTAATGCATTAATAGTATGAGGACAACTATATTGATATCGGGTTAGGACAACCCAAATGTCGAGACCCTATAGAAAACATAAATATTCAAAATAGTTCTAAAAATGTTTTAGAAATAGTTTGATTGAAAAGTAATATGTTCAATGAAAACATGAAATATGAGTCGGTGGCCCCAATAATTTGAAAATTCCAACGTATGCAGAAGACATTCAAATACTTATAAGATTTGAAAAAATTAGTTAAGAATGAGTCAAATTTTGCAGAGTGAATACTTCAAAATTCCTCCAACACTATTCGCTCAATGTCTCTTAGGTAAGTCAACTTTTAAAAATTACAATTAAACACCTGAATTTATATAATATTTTTTAATTAAACCACGAAGTTAACTTCTGGAAATATGAAGGAAAAAATATATTTTTCCGGTCAAAGTATACCCCATTCCCACTTTGGCCTTTAAATTTAATTTAATTTTCCAGTAGTGTTACAGTCCCCCAAATTTAAACTACGAAGGTTTTTTCGAATTCAAAATGAATAGTTCAGATTTGTTTGAATATGTTGGGTCACATAATCAAACAAATCTGTATCATCAATTTTTGAATTGGAGAAATATTTTTTAGTTCAAATTCAGGGACTTAATTAAGACCAATAAGTTTCTAGGCCAGATTTAGACATAATTAAGTCTTGAAAATAGAACCGGGCCGTAATTTTACCTTGGTGTATTGGTTTCCCAGCCCAAGGGCACAATACCAGAATAGGCCCGTAAAGTTTTTGGACTTCCAGCCCAATAACTGCCCTCAGTACAAGGCGAGTGTACTGGAATACACCTAGCCGCGACGTACTCGATCATTTTGCCGGGAGAGGAGAAACAAAGAGAGACGTTAGCAGTATACAAAAAAAAAACAAATGGCAAATTACGCTGACTTCCCCTGAGGTTTATATTTAATACAGATTTCCCCTCACATTCTGAGAATTATACTGACCTCCCCTTTCAGAGTTGGTCGTTTAATGGTGTTTACAGAAACACAAAATTACTTTCAAACCCTTATATGATGAATCAAAAAGACCTTGTTGCCCTTATCCCACCACCTTCCTTGGCACCTCCTCCTCCTTGCTCCTGCCGCCACTCACTCAACCCGACATTAATGCTAAACTCCCCCTTACCTCTCTCGTCTAATACACCCCTCCTCGCCGTCAAAGCTATACCACCAATCACAAACATGCCAAATCCCATTTCTCCATTATCATATCTCCACATGTAGTTTTCTCTATTTTCACCACTAGCTGACCCACTTGCACAATCATTCAACAACAAAAAAGCACAAAATTTATGTCGTTCATCAAACTAGCAGTAACTTGTGTTATACACGTATAAGACTATGTTGTTCTTAAAATCTAGCCGTTTTGGTTAATAAATAGTAGTGCAATTTAGTCAAAAATAATGAGGGGATATTTCACTATTGGTCCTTGAACTTTAACTAAAGTTATACTTTGGTTTCTTACAATCTCAATTTAAATAATTAGAACCATGTTGTTTAAATCTAGTTCTAATGTAATCCCCGTTAATGCTTGTCAATAATTTAGATTGAGAGCAATCACACAAAACTAACATCGGTATTTTTGGGACCAAAGTAAAACTTTTGTCAAACTACAAGGCCCAATAGGGGTAAAATTATCCTATAAAAATGTTCACGTGAACTTCACGTGTTCAATTTGTTTTTACTATTTGATCTAAATTTTATATTTTTTCGGTTTATTTTGATCAAACGTTGAAAAAATTCAATAAAATAAAAAAAATTGAAAATCAAAGATATATATAAGTTAGCCCACCACCGCCTCCTCATCCTCCACCACCACCTCCACCACCACTGCCACCTCATCCTCCACCACCACCACCACTACCTACTTCATGATCTCTGTCTTCACCACTACCGCCACTATTTTTTTAAATAGTTTTAAAAAAAGTGAACCCAAACATAATTTTATTTTTATATAGTTAAAAAAGGTGAACACAAATATATTTTTAGTTTCTGTTTTATAAAAAACTAAACAAACATAAAATAAACACAAAAAAACAAAAAAGGGAAAATATTACCAAACATCCCCATAGGCTGTAAATCTAAAATGGAATAGGCTGTAATTTTTTTGCCAACTTTACCCTTGTACCAATCATACCTTTAATTATCAGCTCCGAAATTTTCACTGATCAGGGACTTGTCAAGTCTTGGGAGGATGCCGGATATGCAAGTTATCGATCTACTTTTGTATTTAGAGGGATATTTTAGGAATGAGATAAGGAAATATAATAAAAATAAATAAAACATTAATTTATATATAATCAAGTAGCCAATTTTCAAATTCAAATTAGATATGCTTTAGGTCATTAATTTTAATCCATTTGTATTTTTCATATTAATAAAGTCAAAAACATCAGAATGTTATGTGAAGGTTTTGAAGCCCTACAGACCTCTTGGATGAAAAAAAACTTTTCTTTGTAGAGCATGTTTGACAGAGTTTATATGCATGATTTTCTGCTTTATTCTGTGTTGAAAGTTGTGCCAGAGTGTTTGACACAACTTCTGTTTATTGGCCAAAAGTAAACTACAAAAACTAAAAAATAACTTATTCTTTTTTAATTTTTACTTTTAAATAAACAATTATAATATAAATTCAGTTATACCAAACACCATAATTGTATAGATTACAAGAAAACAAGTTATCATGTGAAATGGCTTAATGCCTTTTCAAGTTAGGCATTCGATTAAGATAAAATACATAAAAAAATAAAATAAACTTTTGATTAAATGTCTCATAGATATTTCAATTTTAAAATTTTTTTAATTAAACACTTGAACTTTAAAGTTTGTCAACAATTAGACTTCTAAACTCAAATTTCGACAAAATAGACTATGTTAGGGCTTCGATGGTCAGAAATAGTGCTAAATTGAAAACTTCAATGCTTTGGAAGCTCACGATCCTGCCAGCTCAAATGCCACACCGTCTTCAATTGGATCAATTATCTAATTACACCCCGTAATTCAATGATGATGGTCTCCAAAATGGAGATATAGAGTATTGTCTGTAATTTCCTCCACTAGTTTGAAATTTTGAACGTATGCAGAAGATATTCAAATATTTATTATAAGATTTGAGGGAAAAAAAGTTAAAAGAAACAAGTCAAATTTACTTCAAAATTTATCCAAAATTGTGGGGGTCAGTTCAGAGAGAGGATAGACGAAAAATCGAGAATAGATACCTACGGAGGCCCTGCGGTGGTATTAAGGGATGACACTCGGCGCGTGCCTTGACACTCTAGTTGTCTTGTAACTTGACAGACTGTATCTCGAAGTGTCCTCACGCCCGCCGCCCGCTGTGTCAATGAATAGGTGGCTAACCCAACCATGCCCCTACGGCCTAGCCGGTAGCCCTTCATCATTTGGCCGACGTCTTCACTCGAATATGGGGCTGTCAGAAGGGACTTTGACATGTAAGACACCTTCTGTCCCTTAACATTCCTCGGTAATCTGACCTGCCTTTATTCTTCGCCCTAGCTTCAACGCGGTTAATGCCCCAAGTCTGCCAGGTAACAACAGCTCAGTAGTGGCGATACCTTTAGCTGGGATAGTGATTGTTTATGATAGCATCTGCACCGAGCTCCGGTATGTAGAACTCCTAGCTAGCTCTTCGGCGATAGTTTCGCAAAGATCTCCGCCCTAGCATGACCAGATTCTATCCCTGTACATTTTATCCCCTTACAAAAACTATTCACTCAATGTTTCATAAGAACTTGACCTTTTAAAATTTTTAATTAGACACTTGAATTTATACCATATTCTTTAATTAAACCGTCAACTTCCGTCAATTTATACGAGAATTGTGGAAATCTAAAGAAAAAAAAAAAACTTCCCCCTCAAAGTTTACCCAATTCCCACTTGGGCCTCTAAAATTTAATTTTTCCAATCAACATGCTACGGTCTCCGAATTTGGACCAATAAAAAAATTTTGAATTAAAAAATAAATAATTC
>BRYE01000001.1:19229399-19231899 GCA_030159115.1 Actinidia arguta var. hypoleuca
TCGTAGAAATAAAGCATTCGAATCTCAATTTTTGTATTCGTTCAATTTCTATGGAGTGCAAATGATGCATAGATTTTTAGTGGATATTAACCTCCAGAATTAAACCTACAACGATCCTCCCATGTCAAAAAGATTTCAGACCAAATTTTTTCTTTAACTAATGAACTTGTAGGAGCTGAGGTTTTATCGGGTAGTGCATTTTATGCAGAACAGTATATACTTATTTTGGGTGAAATTCGTATTTTTATAGACTCCACTACACGTGAATATACAAATTTGAATTTAAAATAAATAGTTCTGATTCACTTAAGTGTGTAAGGTCATATAATAAATCTGTGCTATCAATTTTTGAATTGAAAGAATATTTTTTAATCCAAATTTGGAGATAGTATGCTCCTCCTACTTAATTGAGACCATTAAAAATTAGAACCGGGCCGTAATTTCCCCTTGTTGTATTGTTTTGGACTTCCGGCCCAATAACTGCCCTCAGTACAATGCGAGTATACTCGAATACACCTAGCCGCGACGTACTCGATCATTTTACCGGGAAAGGAGAGAGAGACGTTAGCAGTTTTCACCAAAAAATAAAGGCAAAATTACACTGACCTCCCCTAAGGTTTAGCTTTAATACGTATTTTCTCGCATTCTGAGAATTATACTGACCACCCCAGTCAGAGTTGGTCTTTTAATTAGGGGTGTTCACGGGTCGATCGAATCGGGTTTAGAGTCATCCGACATCTGATCTGAATTGGTCAGGTTGGAGAAGTTTGGACCTGATTCCGATCCAATAGTTGGTCGGATTGGATCGATTCGGGTGGAATTTGGTCGGGGTGGGTGAAAATGGTAGATTTTAGTGTAATATTATCGGGTTGGTTGATTGAATAGCCCGACACCCTAACCGAATGTGGTCGGGTTAGTTGAAATCCACCTGCTATTCACTCGTAGAGTGAGCGGATTTGGTCGGGTTTGCTTCGATCGGGTTGTAGGTGGGCCAGATTTTTAAACAACCCTACTTTTAATGGTGTTTACAGAAAACACAAAATTATTTTCTAACCCTTCTATTATGAATCAGAAAGACCTTGTTGTCCTTATCCCACTACCTTCCTTGGTACCTTCTCCTCCCTACTCCTGCCGCCACCCACTCAATCCCACCTAAATGCTAAACTCCCCCTTCCCTCTCTCATCTAATACACCCCCTCCTCGCAGTCAAATCTATATCTTATCTCCACCTTTATTTTTCTCCTTCGTCACCAGAAGTCGACCCACTCGCACAATCATTCAACAACAAAACCAGATAAAATCAAACGCATTAGCCCTTGCGTGAACACTTATGATTGACTAGCAATTTTCGAGAACATCCCAAACTCAGCTGACCAACGAAATCAAAACTTCAATTTCCATGAAATTGTATAAATTGTGAGGAATAGAAATCTTGATTGATCTCAAAGTCTTAATTTTCAAAATTGCACAAATTACACAGCATGCAAGACCTTAAAAGTTCAATTTTCATAAAAATGCAAGAAATCAAAACATTAAATTACCCACAATAATTTCATAAAAAATGAAACCTTAGTCCTTAAATTTCAGATTTTATGCAAGGTGGACAGAGATACAGAGAAGGGGAAAGGGATTGGGGAAGAGCAAGAGTGTGAAAGAACAGGGCTCGGAGATTTCCTTACCATCACGAGATTGCTTGAGTTGTTCTTCACTTGATACTAGGGCCATAGTATCATCTGTTGGATAATGAAATAGGCTATTAAAATTTTGTAGTTAATTTCTCAGCGTCATAGTTGATTTTACTTTTCTATTTATAATACAATCTTGTGTATAAACCAAATTAAACATAATACTATTTGAAGATGATTTGCATAAAATGAACAGAAACTAATTGCAATATATATACTAAAATTATAGTATAAACTCACAGCAATGCAAAATAATATTCAAAAGAGATCGAGGATTGTGTTCGACACAATATCCTTAAGACAAATTTTGCCCTCGCACGGGTGTTTCGAGATTAATGGTGTTTGTCTCCCAAGATGCAACGATCTATGTCTCATAGAGGCAACACTACCACTGTAATCCTAGCGAATAGTTTGTGGATGAAATCTCTCTTGGAGCAGAAAAAAATGCAGTAGAATGCAGAGTAGAATGAGTGAATTAACACGAAAATTCAAGTGCTGAAAACTGAAGGAGAAGACTGCTTATATAGGCAATTTGGTGGCTATTCGTAAGAGAAACAACCATACCAAAAGGCTATGGGTTGCGACCGTTCAAAAGGAAAAAGCCTATGTTCATGCAAAGGGGTAAATCGAACAGACGCCAAACTAAACCGCAAACAAACGCAACTGTTTGTTTTTAAAATGCAATTATTAAAACTTTAATTAATAAAAATTAAATAAATTTTCAGTAAAAATATAAGACTGGACTAGAAAGCCCACCCCACCCGCACCCTGACCACGACCCTGACCGTAATGGGACGGGTGGCTTGCGCAATGAT
>BRYE01000001.1:19241899-19244399 GCA_030159115.1 Actinidia arguta var. hypoleuca
AATATGTGAAGTAGAGTTTTTTTTAGTATTTTCTACAAATCATTTCAAAGTGAATCTATAAAAACTTCTTTTTCTTTTCAAGCAATTTTAGAGTTCTTACATATTTTGTTTTACTTTTTTTGATTTTTTTAAAAAATATCTCCAATATTTTTCTTAGATAAAATAAGAAAGATTTAAAGTGATTAAATAAAAAAACAAGATTGTATGCCAACTTTCAGTGGCTGTAGTTTAGTGGTAGGATTTTGTGTTGAGGCGGCGAATCCCAGTAACCACATGTTTTCAACATTAAGTTTGTAAAAACTAATAGATATTTTTTGTATTTTTAATATTTTTCTTTTTTTAACAAATTACTAAATTTTAAAATAATTCTAGAATTTAACATTATAATCGGTTTCCCCAATATTTTTTTAGAAATTATTAATTTATAATTTTACTTTTTTTATTTGTCCATAAGTATATTGTCAATTTTACAAATTCAAATATAGTTGATGTCTAATGATCTTCAACCATTCATAAAAACTGAACTGATAATTAGCAATTTCATCCAATAATATCCCATTAAAGTTGTACACAATAAGGATGCAAATCACTATAATTTAGATTTGCGAACCATTATAGATTCGTATATTTTACAAATTTCAAAATAGTTTTTTTTTGAAAAAAATTTGGTGAGTTTTATAGTTGCCTTCTGAATTACTATGCTATCTTATTGGTGTAGCTTAAAAAATATATTGTTTTATAATTTAATAAATAATTATAAATATTGATCAATTATTTATCTATATCCGATTAATATAATTTTTTTAGAGTATTAAATTTTTTAATAAAATTTATTATATAAACGATTTGAATTATCAAAATAAAATTTAAAATATTTAAATTGTACCGACATAATCTAAAAATTGCAGTAAAGATGGACCCCAGGGATGGGACATAAATGTTTGAGTTCCACGTGCTGTTGGCTTTTTAAGGGTCCGGAAAACATAACATTCACGAGGAAGAATAAGAAATTTGAATGATTGTTGAATTGACCGCAAAAGCAAACCTCAGAATATTGCCAAAGCATATCCCAAGATTCCCAGCCACCTCCTTCCACATACTCAATTAAACCATGTCAGCCACGTCTTTTCGCTCATTAGCCACCTCCACTCTTGTTATTAGGGGGGGTGCATCGAATTGAATTTATAACATATTTAAAATTGACCCGATTTTAATTAATTCTTTATTTTTTGACTTAAAATCGAATTGATCGTCCAAAAGAACTGAATTGACCCAATTCAATTGGGTTCGGTTTTTCGGTTCTTTCTTCAAATAAGCCACTATGAGTAATAATAGTGTGTGATGAGTGCACTATATTATAATAGAATCGGGTCTAGACTTAGTTCCTTGATCGATTCGGTTCGATTATGGATAAAAAAAATTTACAGACCCAAGAATTGAACCGAATCGAACCGAATCGAACCGAACTGGTCTACAATTTTCAAACTTAGACCCGAACCGAGGACATGGTAAAACTAAACCAAACCGACCTGATGAGGTCGGATTGGTTCGGTTCTTGATTCTTTCGGGTATTTTGTGCATCCCTACATGTTATCTTTCTTTCTTTCTTTTTTAGGGGGGGGGGGGGGATTTTATTTTTCTCCTTCTAGAAAATATTTTTTACTCGTTTATTTTTTATTTTTATTATGTAAAATTATAATAACATATTTATCATTTTTTTCGACAAAGTAAACGGAGACTCTAGACAAATTTAGGTTTTTCGCTATTTTTTATTTCTTATAGGAAATGAGTAGTTTAGGCCTTAATTTCAAAGTTGCATAATAAAAATAAATATTGAGTGTTTTTGGTGAAAAGAAGAGCGTATAAACTCATTACCCTTATACAAATGCATTCTATTTCTTTTTATTATGTGAAATTTAAAACCAATACTTCTATTGATTACTAGTTATTAGTACACTTTTGAATATTATACTATGGTAAATTTATAATTTTGCATAATCAATAAAAAAAAATGAGTGCATTGTTAAAATTAAAAGGGTAAATTTCACAAACCTTCCATGAGGTTTCTGACCAATGTAGTCACTTCTTGTGTGATTTTAAAAATAGTACCGACCTCCTTTACTTTGAAACTAATGACAAGAACTTTTTTAGAGCTCACTTTTGTACAAAAATAAACAAACTTGCCTTTGATTTAGGGTTTCTAATTATTTTTTTTATTCTCAAAGCTCTATTTATTTGTAAGATACTCAATTTTTATTTTTTTATTATTAAATATTTTTTTTTAAAAAAAATAATCTAAATAGTTTATTTAATAAGTACTCCTAATGAAAATGTACTTAAAAAATAATATTTTATTATCAATAATTTTTTAAAAAATAATTACATAAATATTTTACTTTTTGAAGTGTTCCTAATCTAAACATACTTCAAAAATATTTTTTTAAAAAAACATATTTATTTATCTTAATGTGTGTATTGAGAAAATAATTTTAGAAGTCCT
>BRYE01000001.1:19254399-19259399 GCA_030159115.1 Actinidia arguta var. hypoleuca
GGAAGCAAAAGAAAAAAGCATTACTCAAGGACATAGTTTCTTTAAACTTGTGTGTTTTGAACTGTATTATTATGCAATTCAAGATTTTGGGGGTCGGTTTTGAGTCTATTTTGATAATCTAAATCATTCATATTGTAAAATCTGTCATAAAAATCAATATTGTAAAAAATTATGTTAGTCGAATACAAATTAATATTCGTTTTGTACTTTTTATAACTTAATAAATGAGTGTGATATACAGAATTATACTCATTTATCTTATTATAAATTGATTTTGACCATAATTGATCTATATCCGATTTACTTGATTTTTTTTTACAGTATTATAATTTTCGACGAGTTCAATAGTATAAGAACAGTTTAGGTTATTAAAATAGATCTAAAACGAAACTCAAAATACTTAAACTACATAATTGAACTTCGGAGAAGCCTGATCGTTACTCAAATGGTGACATCAAATTTGAATTATTGGCCTTTCTAGATAGAACAAAATACGTACACCTATATTTTGTACACTATCGAAAACGCCTAATTCAATTATATGCATGCCCACGTTAGCATACGTAGTACTTGCTAGAGAAGTACTCTAATCTCACATCCTCATTACGCTACTATTTCTTTAAGAACTAGAAAACCTAGGCCAATAGAATTTTGAAAAAATTACGTAAAAAAAAATAAAATTTGACCATAGAAATAAATTAATATTTATAATTTTAATGATAACAAATTAATTTTTATAATTTTAATTCAATGAGAATTTAAATTATTTATTAGTTTTCATCTACTTAAGATTAACGAAATAATTTTTATCCAAAATACACTGAAACCATGTTGTATAAATCAATGGCAATCTTCAACCCAGTTCCAGAGATGAAATCAATGGGCGCTCGAAACAAAGCGTTATAGAAATATCAGATTGGTGAACAAAATATCAAACTAGTTAAATATATATTAAATAGGTCAGTTCGAAATATCAAATTACTTAGTGCAGCAGTCTATTTCATGCAAGTGCTCGTTAATATAAGTCTTATTTCGGATAATGGTTTTTTTACTGTTTTGGTTTTAAAGTTCTTTTGTCTTTAGCGAACTGTTTTCATCGTTTAATCAAAATTTTATATTTTTTCCGGTTCCTATTGACAAAAAGTTTTAAAATATAAGGAATTTCATCGAATTTGAAAAAAAAGTTCACTAAATCAACACATTTAGTGAACTTTTTTCTAAATTAGAGGAGAGTTTTGGTATTTTCGAATTTCTCTCATCAAAATAAATTGAAAAAATATAAAATTTTAATCAAATAATAAAAAATATTTAATAATAACAAAAAAAAATCAAAAACCAAAATAACTACAATAGTATGGAAAAGCTTACTCCTAGGGGGCCTCAAGTTAGTAGTTTATCAAAATATCAAATTGAGTCATGCACAAATATCAGATTGGTTAAGAAAATATTTGTGTGCTTAAAGTTTAAAAATGTAGAAAATAATATTTTAGTAGAAAAGAAAGACCATGGCTACCATTGTTGGAGTATAAAATCAAAAGTGACCAACCAAAATGAAAAATAGCCTGTTTGAGGTGGTCTTACAATTTCGGTTCTCTTCATACTTGAAAGGGTAAATTTCACCATTGTTCCTGTAGTTTCACCAATATTTTAATTTGTTTTTTATAGTTTTAATTTTAACAATTAAGATCCTATATTTTCAATATTATTTCAATGTAGTCCATCGTCAATACTTGATTAAGTATTTAGATAGAAAGTGTGCACATAAACTTTACATTAGAGGATAAATTTACTATCATTGGCTCTTATAGTTTGACCGTCCCTAAAAATGACAGTGAGTTTTCACATTCTTCCTTTCAGTACAAATTGTTAACGGATAAGAAAACTATATTTGAACTAGATTGAAATTGTAAAGTTTTAATTTTTCAAATTCAAAAATAGAACTCTTCATTTTTTATTTTAAATTGTCCAAACAGGCACCAACACGCACCGTCAAAAAATAAAAAATAAAAAATAAAAAAGCTGTCCAATGCCATTGGTGATGAGAAAGTGACTTTCTTCTCTTTTTACTATAAAAATAAAATGGACTGCTGCTTTGTTTTGTAGCTCCATGAATTCAATAGAATAACCAAATTAAGATTCCTTTAGAAAAAACCCTTAGAAGTCTAAATTATCTTAATTAAAGTACTATTGCTTGCAGACAAACCCTGTTGGTCGCAATCTGATGTCTCTGCTTTTAGTTTCTTAATTAACCACTAATTAATCTATGGGCAAATTAACACTTTCATCAAAGTCCCACTTTTAATTATGTCAGTTAACCCCTTTACACTTTGTCAAGTGTCAATGTGATATTTTTGTCCAACTACTTTTCAAATAAGCTACTGAAAGAGTACAAATAAGTGATGGCAAGAGGACATGTGGCTTCAAAATATAACACCAAATGGTTCTTAATTAGATGAAAGATGGACGAAGAATATCACATTAACACTTGAACTAAAGTGTAAGGAGTTTACTGACACAATTAAAAATAAAATTTGCAAAATTATATTTTTCTTAAAGTAAAAGTGGGCAAAGTTTAAAACTCTTGTCTCTCTCCAGTCGGTCAGAAAAGGGGTCGCCCATTGCACGCTGTACCACGAACCAGATTAGCCCATGTTGTTTTTAGATTAGAGGTGTACTTAATTGATAATATATAAATTAATATGGGTTATTCATTAAATAAGGACAAAGATAATGTCATTATGGCCCCCTTGTGCTGTCTGCATTTGACTGGTTCTGCAAAACTATGGGCTAGCATAAAAAAAGTATCCATTGGTGCATGAATTCCTAATGCAAGGACTGCATTCCACCGTCATCACAACACTTGATACTAATTATAATAAACCTTTGTAGAAGATACCCTCAAAAGACATGCAGGAACTTCAAAAGAATGTCTCTTTCTGAGCTCTTGCCTTAATAGAAAAGTAATTCATACAACAGTAAAAAATTGATCAAGTAAGAAGATATTGGTTCTCTAAGGATGTGTTTGGATCCCGAATTTGGTGAGAGAAAATAAAAATAAAAAATTAGACGATCTAACTGTTCGTGACCATTAAATTATTTATTTTTTCTATTTCTATTTCTATTTTCTTCTCTCTCACTAAATCATTGATCCAAACACAACCTAAATATCAGATAAATATCATTTATTTTATTTTTCTGATAATATGTGTGTTTTTGAATTAGCAATGTACAATATAGTTTGATATGATATGGTTCAATAACCCTCAAATCTCGGATTTGTTAATGTATTGAATTTGACTTATTCAAGCAAAATAAAAAAAGCAAAAACGATAAAATTAATAGATATGATGCAGATTTAATATTTTTTCTTCACTTTTATTTTTCCTCAACAAATTCAACAATTTTTTAACTCTACTTATATTCGAATCAATTCATTTCTTGTCAAATAAATGAACATAAGAATAAAAAAATAAAGTAATTTTAAAGAAGTAGAGATCAAGAATGTTTATAACCTTCATGGTAATTTGACTGATAAATAGCCTTACTTTGTGTTGAAGATGTTGTCAGTTCGAGTCCTCTTAAGATCGCTAGAAGTTTGTCTGGCCGTTAATTAACTTCAAAACTTCCAGATTAATTTCTCTCGAACTCAATTTGAGCGAGCGGAAATACTAGACTATAAAAAAAGAAATCTTTATGAGTGGCCAAAGTTGAAAGAACCAAACCCTCTAAAGCTTATTAAACATTGGTTTAAGGCATTGGGACTGTGATCTGTCCAATATTGGAATGACCTCATGTCACTTGCTGCCCACCACAGCATTTAAAAAGGCTAACAAAGTTGGGTGAAAAAATTAGGTGTACATGAAGTTCTTTAATTGGAATTGGAAGATGAGGACCATGAGGTCAAAGCAAGAATTTGATTGCATATTTGGAAAGTTAAGAAGATTCTTATTCATGTAGGAGAGAGAATAAAAATCATGTGGCCAACCATATATGAAAAGGCACCCCCATAAGTTGAGAAAAAGGTGAGAAAATACATTAATTGTTTCTTTTTCTTTTTGTTTTTCCCTTTGTTTGGTTGAGAAGAAAGTGGGGTGGAAAATTTTGGATTTGTTTTTCCAAACAAGTGAAAATATCTTATAAAATTTCCCCTTCTCTTCCCTCTTTTTCTTTCCTACCACAACATGCATTAGTTCTTGAGGAAAAAAAGTTGTTGCATTTATAATTATCTGGATGCAAATGCAAGGTGAAAAGTTCTATTAACATTTTGGGAGGGAAAGGGAGATCTTTGTGAACATAATAACTTTATGAGCTGGTTTATTCTATCTAACTTATTTCATACTGAGTGCCTCCTTGGATATACCTAAAAAAATAATTCATTCGAAATCCAAAACTGTTGTATATATCCTAAAATACTTTTGTATATTATAACATTTTATAATTGTTGTGGATTATGAAATGTCACTCTCATACACTAAAAATGTCGTAAATTGTAAATTTTCAGAGTCACGGGCATTGAAAATTCTCAATGATGGCAACAGTGGTGGTGGTGGGAGATTGGTAACCCTTATATATCAAATGAGAGCATAAAGATAATTTGGTCACAAATGTGTATTTAGACATAAATATTAAATCAACTAATTTTAATAAATGTACTCAAGGGTATGCTTGGAATTCCAATTAAGAGAGATTGGATTAAATATAACCACGTACGGCACCGTATCCATTCTTATCCCTTATTTGGAGTGTTTTTTTTGTATTGTGTATGTGCCTGGCTGCATGGCCTATTGCGTAAATGATATGCGTTGATGTGAAAACACACCACATCAATTTTATAAAATGGATACCGTATAAAGTTTACACCATGTATATAAGGATCATAATTTACTTAAATAACCTTGGTGATAGAGTACAATCGGAGTGTTTTTCTCGATACCTCATCCAAGCAATACTCACTGTTGGTTTGTGGATGCAGGAACACAGGGTAGAGCTGCGTCCAGAAT
>BRYE01000001.1:19269399-19271899 GCA_030159115.1 Actinidia arguta var. hypoleuca
CCAGCTCTAGCTCCGTAAGTACTGCCTTATGCACTGTGTAATGTTTTAAATCGGAGTATCGGCAAGCAAGTTTTTTAAATTATGACAGTTTTACATTGCAATATCAGCAACAACAACGGTATCAGTAAGTTTTAAATTATGGTTAATAAGCAATGGTTAACAGTTACCGATCTATATCGGGCCAATATTTACAGAAAGGGCTAAAATTTTGATAAGTAATGTAAAGAAAATAGTTTTTAGCTGGATATTAAATTTTAATTTTAATTTTAAATTTTTGTGAATATTATTTTTTTTTCTATGCTGCGTGCAGTCAGAGGATGATGGGCATGGTGGAAGGAGGAAGAAGAAAGGGCTGAAGGAGAAGATTAAGGAGAAGCTTCCAGGCGGTGGCCACAAAGATCGGCAGGCCCACGACACTGCCACCACCACCACCACCGTCACCCCTGGTACTGGCGGTGAGCACCACGAGAAGAAGGGTGTTATGGACAAGATCAAGGAGAAGCTGCCCGGCACCCACCACCACTAAAATCTCCCTTTTACCCTTCCCCCCACCCCTATATCCATATATATCCCCCTATCAGGGCTTAGGGTTTATCATATGTAGTACTTGTTTGTTTGTTTTTGTACTTTGTAGTGGTTGTGGACCTTATGGTTACGCATAGTACAGTATGTGACTTCTTGGATTGTGATTTCTTGTGTTTTTTATTAAATCTTGTGTAGGATTTCGCCTTGTTATACTGTGTGCCCGATAAATATTAATTTGTATTTACTCAATAATTTTAATTGCGTTTTGCCTACTTATTTGGACGGTACCCTAATTATAAAGTGTGTCAATTCTCAATAGGGGCTCATTGTTTTAGAAGAGTACTAAAATTTTGCAAAGAAACTTTTGTCAAATTTGGAAATATTGTTCGGTAATTATGTTGTTTTACCATCGATAGTAGGGATAGGGATGGCAACGAGGCAAGGTAGATACTTAAAACTTTGTCCCAATTCATAATTGGGTCAATTTCACTTGAGCAGGGGCCCCTCCGCTCATGGCCCTTGTTCTACAAGGGTTAGGCACTCATCCATTAGTGACGATAGGAACTCATAGCTATCCCGCAAATTTTTTTATTAATAGAGAGAATTTATTAAATAATTATAAATTCTAACCTAGTGTTTAAGTTAGTAAGTGGGTCATTATCTTGAGTTTGACTCAAGTTTTACTTTAACCTTTATAATTTCAAATTCAAATTGGATAAATTTTATAGTTTTAGATCCCTTGCAATGTTAATGATGTGTCTAACGATGTTAAATTTTTGAATGAAAACGATGTTAGATTTTTGAATGAAAAGTTAAAATTATGAGAAATAAAGTGAAATTTGAATCAAACGTGAAGGGATAAAAGGGAAAATTAACTTTTATTTAAGATTTTTTTTTAGTTTTTAATCATATTTTTTTATTTTTTTAATTCAATTTTGACAAAAAAAATATATGCTTTACTTTTCAATTTTTCTTATTAATTTTTTTTTTAGAATTTTGTTAACGAGTATTCTAAAAGTATCAATTAACATATTTAAAAGGGTTATACATTTTATATAAGTGTGTAATGTAAAACAAATTTTAATATTAAATTTTTTTAAGGGCAGTTGTGAAAAATACTTTTTTTACATCTTCAATGCACTTTTTTTAAGTTATTCTTTTTTTTTTTAGTTAACTTTTAAATGCTTCTGGTCTAGAGGCAAATAAAAAAATATAATCTTTATAAATTTTAAGTTAATAAGACGAATTGAAAAGTTAAAAAAAAAATTCAAAATCATAGGAAAAAAAAATATTATTATAAGCTAAAAGAATTCTTAAAAATAAGAAAAAGAGTTCATTTTTCTTTCAACCATTTCAAGCTTGACCCAAGTTTTACTTTAGTCTCAATAGTTTCACATTTTTATCCAAAAATTTATCACCTTTAGACATGTGATTAATATTGTAATTGATTTAAATTATAAAATTATTCTGTTCAAATTGAAATTATAATGGTTAAAATTAATCTCAAGTCAAACTCGAAGGGATAAAAAAAGTGAAATTGACCTTTAGTAATTTTTACATTTTTTTTTGTTCAATTACATTCTTTTTTTTTTATCTTTATTGGATGAATTTATCTAAATACCTATTTTTACTTATGTTTTCAATACATAGAAGTTTATTTGAATAAATTCATCCCTAACAAAGATAAAAAAGAATAAGAAGTGCAATTGAAAAAAAGAAAGTATATATATATATATTACGGTAAAAATCCGCACTCTACCCGCTTTTAGTCGGGTAATGATTCATACCTTGTCTCTCGGGTACATGCGAGATCGGATTTTCTAGATAGGGAGCTTCTAAATGCAACCAATTAGTTTGCCCCTAAATGAAATTACCAACAAGGACATCAGTTACAAAATTAAAAACAAAAACTCGCTATTACCACACCCGTCGCCGCCACCCGCCACTTAGCCCCAGCTAAGTCCCAGTTCCACCC
>BRYE01000001.1:19406899-19409399 GCA_030159115.1 Actinidia arguta var. hypoleuca
TGTGCGTGGCATGTGGATATTTCTGTTCAAAAATTCTAATGAATATGGACGGAGAAGGGTCTACGTTGCAACTATTTTTAAACTTATGGTTTAACATTTTCAAATAAAAACGTGAGAGGTGAAAATAAAATCTGAATAAAAATTGAAAGGTATAAAATAAAAATTATTTAAGAAAAATAATAATAAAAAATAACTAAGAGACTTTATGCTTTTATAATATGATGATGGCAATGGTATCCTTGTCTCGTGCAAGGGAATGGACGACAATACTGAGTGTTTTCTAGAAAGACGAAGGGGTAGTGCAGCAGAATCTTAGCTATGATATTGGGAAGACACGTCATGCATCCACACAAATGATGATATGCTAAACAATTTTTCTTTTTAAGGAACCCTTTCGCCTAGTTTTGTTTTGTTAAGGTTTTTAGCTGCTTTGCTTTTTGCGTTTTTTTGTTTTTTAAAATATTTTAAATTTTTATATATTTTTTTAGTTTTTCTTGATCAAAGAAACTTAAAAATATAAAAAAATATTCAAATTTTAAAAATAAATCCTCTAACGTCGACTTAAAAGATTAACTAAAATTGATTTTTTATGTTTTGTGATATTTTTTAAATTAAATATTTTTTTTTATATTTTCAGACTTTTCTCAATCAGAATAACTAAAAAGTATAAAATTTGATCAAATAATTTAAAAAATCAATAAAGACCAAAAAAACTCAAAAAAAAATTAATTAAAAAAAAGACTTAATTTCACAAACACCCTCCTAAACTATCGTCATTTATCACTTTCACCTATTGTATCACTGACACCCCTTCAATTACGAATCTGTTTGAAATAATGATGAAAATCAATCACATGTTGTCTATATGCTTAAATTAAATGCCCTTATATCTAAAATATCATTATTTTTTTTATAAAAAATAAATTAATACTCCATATACAGGCTTATTTAGTTATTATGAGAACACACTTAACTATTATTAATAAGCGTTTAAACAGAGCGTTGACTTAATTTTTTTTTAAAATAAGAATATTTAGACATTAGGAAATTTAATTTAAACATATGGATAACACACGATCGATTTTCATCACTATTTTAAATAGATTAGTAATGAATAGAGTGTAAGTGATATAATTAAATAGTTAAAGGTGATAATATAAGTCACTTTTTAGATAAATTGGTAAAAATGATAAAATGCGATAGTTTAGAGGGTATTTGTGAAATTAAGCCCATTTTTTTTTAAATGTCAAATTAGGACTTACTAAACGTTTTTACGTTTTGTTCTTTTTTTTTTTTTTTTAATTATCTGAATTAACCCTCTCCGTACGTTTCATACTTTTGCTTCTTTCCTCCTCACGGAGAAGGGCAATTTAGGAATTTATCAAAAAACTGCATCATAAAAATAAAAATTATAGTTTTTTGATGAAAAGATTATTAGGTTCCGTTTGGTAGCAGTTTTTTGGTTGTTGTTTTTAAGTTATAAGCAAAAAAGCCAAAAAAAAATGATTTTTTTACTTTTTTATTTTTACTTATTTTTAATTAAAGTAAAACCTGAAAAACAAATAAATTAAAAAATCTTGATTTTTTTGATAACAAACTTAAAAAAAATTAACTTTTAAACATTACTAAACAAACCTTAGCCACACTATTTATGGAGCAGATGGCAGCATTATCAACAAAGATGATGGCTTTTGGACTATCAAGTGCAGCTCGCAGTTTTTTTTTTTTTTTTCTATCTATTTTAATAGAGAAAAGGTCGGTGCTTTATATGCCCAAAACAGGGAACCAATTCAACCAACCCCTGATGAGGGCTTTGATGAATTCACTTTTGCTTTATTTAATTGGAAGGTTTGATCTAATGTTTATTGGAATAATTTTTAACACATTTGATTCCTGTTATGAAATTTAAAGTCAAAACTCTTTTTTAATTATAATGTACAAAAATATATTTGTAGTCTCGAATACCTCTTTCTATTTCTTACTACATCTCCATCATCTCTACCCTCTCCGACAACCACTACTAGGGTCCGTCCGCTAACAACTTTTCTAACAAACCTCCGGTGACTCTTTTGGAGCCCAGGTAACTTCTTTGGTCGACAATTTTTTTCAGATCTAATTTTCACTATTGCTTCAACAGATAAATTTCACTGTTGATTACTGAGATAACTTTCATTGTTAGTTTCACTCATATTTTTTTATTGTTGGTTCTAGAGATAAATTTTGTTTATCATTTTTTATTCTTAGAATATTAAAACAGTGAAATTTATATATGAAAAAGTTTGCTGAAAAAGTTATCGGAGATTCCATAGATAACTTTCACTATTGGTTGCACAGTTTAATTTTACTATTCATTTTGTACTCCTATAATACTAAGACAGTAAAATTTATCTCTGAAAAAAATAAATATATTTATAATTAAAATGATGGTAATATTGTTTACACATAAAAAAATATAGATTTTTTGTTATAAAAAAAATTAAAATCATAGATTATCCGCAAT
>BRYE01000001.1:19431899-19434399 GCA_030159115.1 Actinidia arguta var. hypoleuca
ACGTAAAAAGCCGTGAATGTGTGTACAAGGGTTTCACCGTTAAAAGCTGTGAATGTGTGTACAAGAGTTTCACCATTAAAAGCTGTGAATGTGTGTACAAGAGTTTCACCGTTAAAAGCCGTGAATGCCTGTACAAGATTATAAGATTGTCAATTCCCCCACCATATATGGTCTATTTTAGAGATGCCGACCTTCCACCATCAAATTCAAATTTTGGATCATTCACAAAACCATTTAATTGCATCTCTCTCTCTCTCTCTCTCTCTCTCTCATCTTTTCTCTCTTTAGTTCTCCACCAATTGGCTATCTTGAGCTTCAGCTGGCATCCACAATTGCTGGTCCAAAACACTCTTTTGTCACTTCACGTAGCTTACCCACTTTTCTTTGAGACGGATCGTCTGTTTCAAAAATTATTCAATTCTCTTGTTTCAATTCATTGATCTTCTAATTGTACGATGACAATTATTCTCTTATTTCAATTCTAACGATGATGACAACTATTCTCTTATTTCAATTCCATTTTTCAGTTGTAGAATGTGACAGTATTTATTAAATTAAAAGGCAAATATGTTTTTTTATATCGTGCGACTAAGAGAGAAATTAGAATAAAGCCACGTAAGGTTTTAGGGGGAAGGAATATCTTGTCATTCTCATCTATGCGTTTTTGCCTTTTAAATTCCAAAATGACCACAAATTCAAAAGAGAATATACTAAAAATGACTTGAGGAATAACAATGGTCTGTCATGCATGATACTGAGCATGGGCGGAGCCAGGAGAGAAGTTCAGAAGGGTCAAAATTATAAAATTATAGAATAATAATGTATTTTTTTTAGTGAGGTCAAAGTAGTGTATTTTTTTATTGGGGGGATAAAAGTATAATTATTTTGTGTACTAAAAATTTAATTTTTTTTCAGTGTATTCAATTGACCCCACTTGCCTCAACTTATCTCCGCCCCTGATGCTGAGATGTTAATTTGACAAAAAGAACAAAACATGAAAAATGCTTTATGTACTTATAAAAACACAAAAACTATAGTGATTTAAGGAAATATTCTAGCATATTGGGGAGAGTATCCTTGTGTACAAAGCAAGCAAAAAAGGAAATACAATTCATATGCAAGGAATGGGAAAGGAATTATATATTCTTCAAAATGCCCCTTCATTGTCAATCCCAATTTGTGGTACTTCTCTTTTGGATAATTTATAAAACAAAAATGTAATGATTACCGTATGTTTGAACCATTTTGGTTTACCATATGATTTGATATAATTCGTAACCGTTAGATATAACTGAATCATTTATTTCACTTATTGTATTAGTATTTGTAAGTACACCATATCAAGTGATAAATAGGAAATGATAAAAGAAAATTGGGTGTATGAAACTGGAGTACCATAATTGTATGCAGTTCCCTTTTAAGATCATGGTCTCAAGTAAAGAAAATTAAATAAAAATGATAACATGTAGAGCTTAAATTATGTCATTATCTATTTAATGATGTTTATAAAATTATTTTAATTCTTTACAATTATAATATTTTCAAACATTTACATTTTAAATTCTTTTCATATTATAGAGATCACGTGGTGGAGAAAAAAATATCTCATTCATGGTCCCTTGCCCAATTAGAAAAGATAGGTAAACATTACCTCCTTTTTTATTAGTTAAAACAAGTGGAGTCCACAGCTTTAAATGTAACTTATTTCACCATTTCAAGAGAATTTCATATATTTCAACCAATAAATAAGGAGGTAATATTCACTCATTTTGTATGTGAGGTGGGTGAACATAATTGCACTCAAGCAATTGAGATTCCATAATAAGTTTTGGTTAAAAACTTTACATTTAGCCAATGTTACATAAACTCTCATAAAAGTCAAAAGCATCTACGTCGGACACTCAATACTCAGATAAGGGTATAGAATATGTGTTCGACATCTTTAGTTGGACACTCACCTAAAAAAATTATGTAGTAATTCTAGTTCACAAAAAAATAAGCTAAAACTATCAAGTTATGCATTAAATACACTATGATACGTTGCAAAATACTATTTATTATGAAATATTTTGACGTGTCCACAAAATTTTAAAATAAAAATTAAATGACTCGGAAACTTCCATACGTACTTGCACCCAAACCATTAAGAATTTTTTCTTGCCTTTTTTAACCAACCCATTAAACACCCAAACCCAACGTTTGGGTGGATTTAAAGGTCTTGAATAGGAACGGTGAACCGTAGACGGCGGCCTAACCCGTGACGGCAGCCCCTTGGTTACCCCAAGAAATTTGGCTCAATGGCTCATCACAGATTTGAGAGATTCTCAAAATATTCCGTGGTTTATTCTTCTTATATATATATATATATATATATTATCAACAAATTTAAAAGCCTAAGACAGTATCCCACCTATATCAAACTGTTAGCTACTATATCACAAGGGAATCAGCGTCCAAATCTCAGCAGAAGTCCACATTATCTCAACTTGCGAGTTATTAT
>BRYE01000001.1:19456899-19459399 GCA_030159115.1 Actinidia arguta var. hypoleuca
AAAAGGAAGTTAAAAGCATATTTAGGGTTGGGAAAAAACTCAAAATTCTCCCTAAATTGTCGCCCAAAATTCTCGTAGGGATCTGTTCTCTGAAAAACATTAATTAGATTCGTGATCTTTTAAAATATTTCATCAATTAATCTTCCGACGTTAATTTCAGTCAAATTAATGAAGAAAGACACATACGTGGTAGATATTTTGGCTCAGCCCCTTCCACGTAAATATTTTGAAAGAAAAATTAGTCTCATTTTGCATGTGTGGATTGGACATTACAAAGTCGATGAAAAATCAAAAAGAGAAAAGGGATTAGAGTTTTCAATTAGGAGTTCTATCTATAATTACCAAAATATTGATGTCGGAAAGCGGATTAATGAATATTTCAAAAGGTTACGAGTTTAATTGATGTATTTTTAAAGAATAAGTGTGTCTAAGATATTTGGGTGAAAATTTATGAGGAATTTTGATTTTTTTACTTTTCTTAATATTCTTACAAGATGTATGTTGCAGATATTAGTAGCAACTCTTGTTTTTCCTGTTTTGAAAATTGTGTCAATATTTACTTATGTTTGTAGCCTATAAATAACTTTAAAAAAGGGAAAAAAACTTTATTTTAATATTTTTAACTTCTGCTTAAGAATAATCAATTTTAAAATAAGTTATACTTCATTGTCACCACTACCTTTCAATATTCCTACACCATTAGAAGAGACATCTATTGATTGGGGAAAGAGCAGACAGAAATCATTTCTTCAATCCCACAAAAAGGGGAAATTACACCGATTTGTCAGGCTTGGAGAAGGGAAAGTTTCCAACGCGTGATTGAAAAGTTTGCATAAATACACACTACCACAACATTTTTTT
Organism: Actinidia arguta var. hypoleuca; assembly: GCA_030159115.1. Classification (NCBI taxonomy): domain Eukaryota; kingdom Viridiplantae; phylum Streptophyta; class Magnoliopsida; order Ericales; family Actinidiaceae; genus Actinidia; species Actinidia arguta. The sequence continues at coordinate 19,457,761 of BRYE01000001.1, forward strand.
GGCATTTGTTACATAAATACTACTAAATACAACTAACATTAAGAACGGAGACAAAACCCTCTCGGCTAGTAAACACTTTGTCTCCTGTTAGGTCCTGGTAACTTTAGGGACTTCATATTAGTTTCTCTTGAATATAGTTGGGTTGGGTGAGATATTGGGTTATATAAAAAATATATTTACTCTTTAAAGGAAAGAGGATGTTTTCTTTTAGTACATAGGTCACGATCTATAAACGAGACCCGAACGCGAAAGTAAATATTCTAATAAAAAAAATCGAACTAAAACTATATAACAAAATTAATCTCAAATTCCCTATCAACCATCATGCATTAAACCAAATTCATTACTATACGATAAATGTCATACCATATAATATAAATAATTCCTCCCGTAGGACCATACTCTCCATGAGTTATTACAGTACAAACAAAAATGATATTACATGAACAACGCCCACACACGGTCAAAAGAATATTAGAATCCAAAATATCCATTAATAAGTTCGTAAAATAAATATGCCAACGGCATCCATGTGCCTCAAGGATCGTGATAAGTCTCGGTACCTAAAATTTATTTAATAGTAAAGGTAAGTTATTTTAAAATGGTTTACCAATGGGCTTACCATATCAAACCAAAATCATGATATGTGAGTATAGAATGAAAAACATAATACAATAAGATAATGCGTTCATTTATATCGAAGTACCTTTTTCGATTCATGATTTTCAAAATCAATAAGTTCTCAAACTTTCTCAAAAATATTAATCTAATTTTCTGAATAACACATCTAGGTTAGTACCTAAACCAGACTCATCGTGCACCGAGCATGTGAGACAATATCCGACTAACTTCTCGATCACTAATCGAGGGTTTTAGCTTCCCCTCCCACGCAAGTTTTTCGGTCTCTCACTGTGGACTTATTATAAGTCACATTATTCTGGATATACTAATGTACCAAATTCGGCACTACCTAGCGTGTCATTTTCAAAACAAGTTCCAAGTATTTAACACACAATGTTGAATGCAATTGATACAATCTCTTTTATTTTTGTATATGCAGATGACTACATATAGTGGCCTTGAGCTCTACTGGTAGACAGGACTACAGAGGCAAAACCAAAATATTCACTACAGGTAGTGGCCCTAAGCACTACTGGTAGACAGACTTTCAGAGGCTAAATCAAAATATTTGCTGCCGGTAGTGAATTTGAGTATTACTGGTAGACAGAGTTCCAGAGGCAAAATTAAAATATTTCCTACCGGTTGACAAGATTCCAAAGGCTAACCCGGATCCATGCACTACCGGTAGAGGATTTACGACTACCAGTAGATCAAGCATTTAGTCGACTCCAGAGACAGAAGAATTACTAGTAGTCTATTTATGACTACAATAAGAGAGAGAAAGAAGAAATAAAAGGTTTATTTAGGCCTTAGGCCTTGTTTGAAAAATATGGGTCAAAATAAACGGTTCCCTCTCTCTCACAAATACACTTACAAACTCATCAAAACCACTAGTCACTAGCAATTAAAATGACTCATACTTATAAGCCCAAAACAAAATACATTTAAACACAACTACACCACAAATGACCCAATTAAATTAAATAGGTTAAATTATACTAAAGTTCATAATGGCATA
>BRYE01000001.1:19471899-19484399 GCA_030159115.1 Actinidia arguta var. hypoleuca
TCTACCCTTCATGAGCGTACATAACGATCGGTTTAGATCACCAAAAAATGAGTCATGTTCTGGGCCCCGCGCCAATTGGAGAGAAATTAATCATGTATTTTCCCATTTTTGTAAATATGCTTCCATCTTTTGTCCAAAAACTCCCCATTTTGTTTCTCCAAGCAAAAATCTGAATCAGCTAGGAATGTTTAAGGTACTTGTGTGAAGAAATCTTGTGTGTATTTTGAATCAAAGCCATTGGTCATCTCCTTTGTAATCAACATTTCTCAGCAATTTTTCCTTTCTCGTTTGAATGTCATTTTCGATGGAAGACTTTCTCACGGTCATTATGAATTGTTGAAGTGGATTTGTGGGGAACATTTTGTTATTTCTCAAATGTGGGGTCCCTTTTGATTTGGGAAGGATGAACCTTTCTTCCTCGAATTCATGGGGTTCTATGCAATTTGACTGTGTATTCTTCAAATTAATTATTATATTTCATATTTATGATAAAGTATATATATTTATCATAACAAAAACAAAACTTAAATTTATTTTTAATTATTTACTACTGAAAAATTACATGATCATAGTCCTCTAAAAAAATGGGTAAATTTCACTGACATCCCCTATAATTTCAGAAATAGCACTGACCTCCCTTACTTTTGAGACTATTATTAAGATTCTCCTCTAAAACTATTTTTTTTGCAAAAATGATAAAATTATCCTTAAATTTATGATTTTTAAATTTATTTTTCTCAATATATCCATTAAAATAAATAAATATTTTAATAAAATTATTAAGAATATTCGGCTTTACTACTACTTGAAATTATTAAGAATTTATTTTTCTCAATATATCCATTAAAATAAATAAATATTTTAATAAAATTATTAAGAATATTCGGCTTTACTACTACTTGAAATTATTAAGAGGTGTGTTGAGTAGAGGATGAGGCTGTGGTGGTTGGAACTCAACTTGGAAGTTAGTGGTGGCGACGGCAGGCCGGTCGGTATTTAATAGAGTAGAATATAAGGTGCGTGTACTGAGAATTACTCCTATTAGGGTTTACAGGTAATTATTAGGAGATTACTTAAGGGTAAAACGATCCAACTAACAGATGAATTCCATGTCTAATAATTTTGGAAGTTCCGATATTACTGAATTGATATAACTTCTACCTCAAGGTTCCACCACTCTCATATTTTTTTCATAGAGACCTTTTGTTTTAGGGTAAATTGCACTCACCTCCTCAAGTTCCTGATATTTTTTTTTAAAAAAAATAATCTAAATAGTTTATTTTTTAAGTGCTTAATATCTAAACATATTTTAAAAATAAACTTTACCATCAAATTTAATAAATTCATTATAAAATAATTACTCATTTTTTATTTTTCACAGAACATCACTATTTATTCATATAATTATCCCATCTTAATTTTTTAACAATAAGATATTTCTTAAAATGATCTAAATAGTTTACTTCTTAAGTGTTCATAATATAGAATTTTTAAACAATGAACTTTGTTATCAAATTCAACAAAAACAATTACAAAAAAATTATTAATGTGTTACTAAAAAAAAATCTTACTTGTATTAATAAAAATATTCTTAGTTTCTATTAGAAAAGAAAATAATCAATTAAAAAAAATGGATTAACTAAAAAGATAATGTCTATTTAATGTAAGTAGAGTGGTAAGAAAAAAATATATTGAAGTCTTAAATTTAACGGTAATCTTATTGTTTCTACCAAAAATATAACTACAGAAGAATTTTGATACTAGTTCAAAAGTAAGGAAAATTAGTTTTCTTTTAAAAATCATAAGGAATTTGATTGTATTTATTAGAAACTTCAAGGGAGGGTAGTGAAATTTACCTTTTGTTTTTTATTTGTTGAGGTGATTCTAATTGGACCAAAAAGTTTCTCTCTACCTTTATTTTTTAATTTTGGAAAATCTCACTGATCTACCTTACAGTTTTTGACAAATGTAGTAACATCTCCTATAATTTTTAAAATATCACTAATTTTTCTTATTTTTAAAACTATTATCAAGATTCTATCTTGAGCTAATTCCTCAGTGAAAATGCCAAGATTGCACTTATTTTTGAGCTTTCATATTTTTCTCTCAAGATTATCCTTATTTTTATAATAAATTTGAATAACAAGATTTATTTTTAAAAAATTACAATGACCTCTCTCAAGATTTATTTTTAATACAGATTCACCCCTGAAGTTCAAGAAATTACACTGACCTTTTGAAGTTGCATTACAAAAAACTCTTTCCGCTAGCCAACTTAACAGAAATTGATAGTTGATTAATGGAAACTGGTGACATCAACACATATACATTTTAAAATTCCAGAAATGACCTTAGCACTCTCCAAAAAAAAAAAATATTGGCACTAGAAAAAAAAAGGAAAACTCTGCTTATCTAAAATGCAGAAACAGAGACAATTACAGAGAGGAGAGAGAAAGAGAAGAGGGAGAACCACCACCCGATCTCAGCCGGCGTTCGTTGGCCCTCGCCGCAGTCGCTGGCCGCCCAGACCCGCCGCATGGCCTAGGCCCACCAAAATCACCCTGTTTTTTTTTGTTTAATGGGTTGACTGCTACAGCTTTATTAGGGTATTATCGTCATTTCAAAGGGAGTTACATACGGACACAGCCGGCCTGCAGTCATGGCGAATACGGCCTTTGAGGACAAAGGGATATAGTAATTCGGACAACCCATTTTCCAAATCGGGCCCCACTGCCCACAGATAATCTCTTTCTTATATTTCTATCACGCGCTCCTTATGGAGCGTGTCTCTCACTGCTTTGCACTACATTGAGTAAATTAGCTGTCGTGTCCTTAAAGTTTAGTACTCGTTTGGCTAGCGGATATGAGGAAGAGGATAATTTTTAGAGGGGGATAATTTTTAACTTTGTTTGGATACTTTTTAGAATAGGTGGATAAAGATGAGGATAAGAAAGAAAATATAAAGAGATAAACAAAATATAAATATTTAGATATTAAAAATATATATTTTATTTATATATATATATATATCTATAAATAAAAATATACATTTTGTTTATTTTTATATATTTTTTTTCTTATCCCCCACCCTCTTATCTCCCGAATAACTTTTAGTTAGGGTAAAAGTCACCCAAAAATTATTCATCTTTATCCACCTACCGGGAGAAAAATTATCCGGGGGGAAAAATTATCCACCCCCCAAAAGCATCCAAACGCTGGATTGCAAAAGTTATCCGAGGGTAAAAATTATCCCCCCTCTATATCCCCTTGCCAAACAGCCCCTAACGTCTTTAATTTTTCAACTCAACCCATCAACTCTTAGAAACTATAAATTACTCTCTACACCCTTAAAGTTTTTTATTTTTTCATTTGAGATCTTGAACTATATAATATTTCAAAATGCAACTAAATCCCCAGCATTCATTCATATCTTCATTTCCTCCCTTTGCATCATTGCAATGTTGTTCTCCATCTCTTTTTACTATTGAAAATATTTTGTAATTAACTTTGAGCAGACACAAAAAAAAGGGGAAAAATTACTTGTTTTGTTTTCCCATGGAGAAGGTTGTATCATGGAAAAAAAATTATAGATTAACGCGCAATTTGGCCAAAATATTTTTTAAAGTTTTTTTAACACTTTTGTTTTTAGTTTTATCGTCAAGATTTTCTATTTTTCTAGTTCTTTCATACGGAATGAGTTTAAAATGTAATTTTTTTAGCCAATTTAGGAAACAATTCACTAAAGATTTAAAAAAAAATACTCAATAAATTAGTTATATTTTTTTTGTCTTTAGTAGATTTTTTTTTAAAAAAATATTTTTTTATATTCCTATCGTCAAAGAAATCGAAAATATATAGAATTTTGACTTAAAAAAAAAAGTTCGAGTGAATGACATTTCTTCTCATCATTAACTCTCAGGCCCCCAAGTTCTAAGTAAGTTCAAAGTGACCCAAACTCTTAAAGTTAATTACATTTTCATCTTTCGTTTAATAAAAAAAATTAATTGAACTGTTTCTTTTTAATTAAACCATGTAAGTTATTCCAATACTTTTCACAACATGAATTATTATTACTAGAAAGAAGGTATTTTGAATAATTTTTTTTCACTTGTCTACTCTACTTTTAAACTTTTACATATTGTCATTTTATTTTATCTTTTCTAATTAAGTTCATTGTATTTAAGACTGGCAGAAAACTTATTAGGGCCGTTTTAATTTACAAGAAAATAAAAAAAGATTTTCGAAGCAACTATGTTATGTTCGAATTTGAGGCTTTTTTTCTAATTTCTAGGATAAAAGTTGTTTTCATTTCATTTTCTTTAAATTTTTATGAGTAGTGCTACGATGATATGTTTGTTTTGTACATTTAAATATCATATGATTTTGCACGATACATGATACTAACCACATCACAATGTGCCCCTCGTAAAATTAACACATTCTTCGCGATGCAAAGTGTTGTCAGATATTTAGTACTCAAATGTGTTGTACAATTATAGTCCCCGTAATATTATTATAATTTAATTGTAAAGACTCAATAAATAAGGTTAACAAGTAAATCAATTCGATTTTGGGGGGATATCAATAGATTTTATTTTATTTTTTTAAGTTTATATCTTACACGTGCAATATACAAATGGATTTTTTGGGTTCAAATTTGAAAATACGTGCGTGCGGTCCAATTGAAAACATTAGGGACAAAATTAAAAAAATGAGTATATAAGGGACCAAAATGATACAAAGTGAATACTTTAAAGACTATTAACATAATTTATTCCATATTTAATTTTGACATAATATTTGGGTTGATGATGTAATATATAAAACCACGTGTGAAATTAAAAGTTGAAAGGTAGTTGTGGCCTGGTGCAAGAAACTGTAAGTTAACTTGGGTAACTGATATTCACCCGTCCATGTCCAGTCACATCACGCCACATCATCCTGATTCGGTGGCATTTTTGTCTGTTCGCGTGCACCTACTATTATGACTGTTTCATATTCACGTGGCAGAATTAAAAACCGTAAATCTCATATCAGTGGATTTCGAAGGAATTTATATCATATTAGCACAGAGAAGTATTGGAATATCGTAAACATGGAAGCCAGGAGGAAAATCTCAAAAACATAGAATCCAATTGTGGAAAAAAGTTTGACTAAAGTTTGAAGCAACTTCTTCTCCCTCTTCACCCAGTCTCTTGGTAGGGATGGCAATCTAATCCGAATACTATGAGTGTATGGCCGAATTGATCATATGAGAATAGATTTTATTCGATTTTTTTTATTGGGTACAGGTATAATGAAATGAGTAAAATACTCAGTCATTTATAGTTTGTCTATTTGCATATCGGAATATTCGAACTCAAAGTTATTTTACATTTGCAATTTTAACTATATACTACATGTATGTACATAAAGAGTTAGAATTTAATCTATGACGTAGGCTAATTTGTAAGTTATTTTGATAATAGAATTGGAATTTGATGGATTAAATAGATTAGATTTTTGTTTCATTTCATGCTATATAATTATTTTTTTTTCCTATGATATAGATTCAAATTTGATGTATGAATTGGTTGAATTTGTATTTTAAGATTGATATTCGAGTATATTTTTTTATATTCCGGTATTGGGTATACTTAAAATTATCTAATACCTGATTGAGTTTAGGTTTGATAGATCTGAAGTATACCTGTTGAATATTTGGTACGAATATAGGGATGTAGATGAGTTTTGGGATTAGGGTATCGAGGGAGGTCAATCGATTTATGTTATACCCATTTTTACCTCCATTATCGACTCAACAACCTGATCACCGCTACTCATACAATTAATCAACCATTGCTGCCATACACGCCCACAACTCACCGTCGGCCATGAAGCATCAACCACCATCGCCATCCCCTCTCATTTCACTCCCGTCTTCCTCTCTTTTCTTCCTACCTAGTTGGAATATACTCAATCTATACTGCTACAATTCTTACCTATGTTTACAGTTATTGTATACTAAATTTGTTTTATTAATAAAATGACTTTTCTTTATTATTTTTTTAATCATAACTAATTGATAATGAGAAAAAATACAAGTGTTATTAAAAAAAATTAATTTAACAAATTAAAATAGTAATACAAGCTAATCTTGAATATTTTATATTTTGAACATATTAAACTCATTTATTAAAAAATATTAAGACGCGGCTACAACACGAACACAATCGGGCAAGATACGATGTTGATGGATCCATTTTAAACCGACCCGCCCCTGATAAGGGCAAAAATAAAGAGGAGAGAGTTCATGATGATCTAATCTTGAAACCGATTTGGTTTGCTAATTTGCGGACTGCGGAAGCAAAATGAGGCGAGTGAATGGTGCGTGAGACTCCCAATAATTGTCTACTCTGTGTCTGCACGTCTGTCATTCTCGAGCCCTGTGTTTGTTTCCCAGCTGGGCGCTCTCTCTCTCTCTCTCTCTCTCTCCTCTCAAAAACTAACAATTTACACACGCATATGTACATGCAGAGAGAGAAAGAGAGCAGATAACACGGGAGTACATACGTCCGTCGTCTCAAAGTAAACCTTCCTTACAATCCACACACACACACACACACACCACACGGAGAGAGAGAGAGAGAGATGCAACAGAAGGATTGAGGTCCGTGTCAGACAATGAGAGATGCTATGAGTACACCACAAATGCACCCCACTTGCACCCCATGGTGAGGTGTCCACACCTCATTGGAGTGTCAGTGGGGTCCACCTCACTGACACCCCAATGAGGTGTGGACACTTCACTATGAGGTGCATTTGTGGTGTACCCATAGCATTTTCCGTCAGACAATTGCAATGGTAGATTGGTTGGGGAATTGTAAACTCAATATATCCTGAGAAGATTTGTTGTCTCCTATACAGAGATATACAACTGTATGACTAGAATTTTCGTACCACAATACTTCAGAAAATTCGGAATGATTTTGAAAATAGAAAATGTATCATTTTTAGAAAACAAATGGAATGAAATCATGCCATTATATCCGGTGGCGAAGTTAAGAGATATATTCAGGGGCAATCATTAAAAAAAATTCGAGAGAACATTTATAATTTTTGAAGGGAGTAAATTAATTTATTTTTTTTGAAATTATAGGTAAAAAAAAATCAAACTTGAGGGGAGGGGCAGCTGCCCCCTGGGCCTATACTGGTTCTGCCCGTGATTATATCGACTAAAAATTGTAGCAATTTTCCAAAATTAGTTAATGTTTTTATATACAATTTTTAGATGGTGTTTTAAAAAATAACAATATTCATCATTTTTCATATTTTGTAGAAAAAAATATTATTTAAAATGGTTTTAAATATATTTTCAAAAAATTCTAATAAACAAGTTCTGAAAGCCAACCATAAGCCAAACAAATTTTCGAAATTATATATTGTGCAAAATTGATTCTAACTATAGAAACTAAGAAATATACTAGAGAAAGAAGATCACACAAAAGATTTTACGTGGTTCGGTCAAGATAACGTCCGTCCATGAGAGAGACTAACAGTATTATTTTCACTTACTCAAATAATTAAAAGATATAATCACATTTATAAATTACTATAGATAAGGATAAGACCACACATCATTATCTATAGACCTCATCTTAATAATCAAATCCCAAATGATAAGATAAATCTTATCACTATTTCTAACACTAACAAGCCAACCAAACACATTGAGGTTTGAAATATGAATACCACCAAGTATTTAAAAAGAAAAGAGTATGATTCATAAGTTTTTGCTGTAGTTTCTTTCCAAGCAAATAAAGGCATGTAGCATAGATTTTAGCCCAGAATAAGAGAGAGAGAGAGAGAGAGAGAGAGAGAGAGAGAGAGAGGAAAAAAAGGTTATAGAGCACAGATTTTTTATGGAAAAAATACACAGAAATACTGTATTGTAGTCCACAGTCATTATCCAATGTCTGAATCCCAGTTCCTGGCTTACATGAAGTACATAAAATGGATTGTATTGTTGTTGTTCAAGTAAATTGACGTAGATCGATCATTAATTACTTTAATTGGACACAATTTAATATTCGTTCAATATTTTTTTATAATTTAATAAATAAGTTTTACACATAAAATTATACTCATTTATTTTGACGTAAATCGAGCATTGATTTGTATCTTATAAACGTAATTTTTTGTATTTTAAAATTTTTGACAATGTTTATAATATAAATGGTTGAGATCATTAAAATGAATTCAAAATGAGACAAAAAAATATTTAAACTGCACTTGAACAATTTAAAAATAGATTGCAAAGAAGCCCGGTTCTTGAATATAACCCATCCACAATTTCTTTTTGTGTATTTTTGTGGATGAATTTGGTGTGCATGTCCTTGTTTTGTTATTAGGGAAATCCTTTATTTAGGGTGGCCTAGTGGTTTCGTAGATGGGACCCCAGGAATTTAGGGTTTGCTCAAATTTCAATAGTGGCAGTCGCTATCTAGCATGTTACAAACCAGAATGACTAATAGTTATAATTTATGAGTTTTTTTTTACAAATTTTTTAATTGATAAAATTGTATATATTTTTAATTCTTTTTAACGTGAGAAATTTAAAAATATAAGAGTTTTGATTGAATTTGAAAAAAAAATCAAAAAAAGATAAAAGTACTTTTTGTCTTTAAGACATTTTTCTCAAATTTAATCAAAATTCTTATATTTTTAAATTCTTGTCAAGAAAAACTGAAAAAATATATAAATAATATTAATTAATCATTCAATAATCATGTGAAAATGTGGCAGATCATTTAGATTGTGTTTGGATCAAAGATTTGGTGAGAAAAAAAAATAAAAAAATAAAAAATTAATGATGCCTCAAACAGTTAGATCATCTACCTTTTTTTATATATTTTATTTATCTTACCTAATCCGAGATCAAAATATAACCTTAATCAACTTTTTCAAAACCTAATGCATTCTATAAAGTTGGGGCGAGGATTCGAAGTTGGGGCGAGGATTCGAACCCGTAATCCTCTTTTAGTTCAAGTGTTCAACATCCATCAGAGTTTGGCTTCAGATTTGATTGCATGCCATTGAATTCGGCATGAGCAAACAGAAAATTTGTACAGAATTTTTTACAATTCATTATTTTTTTTTTTATTGACAAAAGAGAAAAATAATATTAAATATAGAAGGCTTTGGGAGAACTTTCACTTAAAAAAAAATAGTCATACTTTTATTTTCTTGAGGTAATTAATAGTAACATTTTTTTGAATTTTTTTTCAAAATTATGAAATATTTATAACTACAGTATGATATATATTGGGATATTTTTTAATTGAATAAATCATATTAGGATAATACTAGATACTTTTTCATTTGAAATGATAGTTTATTTTTACATTAGTTTTATTATAGAAGTCGAACATACAAAAATACTATTAAGATGCTTTCTCTTTAATATACTACTAATTAATCTCTTCAATCCTAGTTTATAAAAGAAGTGAATAGAGGTCTCACAGTTCTCCTCGTGTGAAAACGTCACTCTATAATAATATATACAATAATCATATAATTAAGATGGTCCCAAATTCATTATTACTCTAGACATTTCCTTTTCCATTTAATACTTTTTCTTCCTTTTTATCCCCTTTTTTATTTGAGATATTTGGGCATTTTTGATTCATTCTTTTGTGTTCATTTTCTAGAAAACACAGAAAATGAAATTTTCAAATTGGGTTTGAGTTTTGTTTTTTAATTTTCAAAAGAACCCAATTTTTGGAAAATACTAAAAACACAATTTCAAATTCTCACAAACTACTTTCACTAAAAAAAATGAATGCTATATGAAAATGATGGATGTTTCTGTCTTTAAAAATAATTTTTGAAATGAGTTGCATAAAACTGTTTTTCAAAACAGTAGCCAAACAATGCCTTGGCTTTTTCGCTCATTTTATTCCAAATTACTAATTCTCCTTCATTACATGATTTTTTTAAAAAAAAGTTTTTAAAAGTAAATTTCTTGTAATCAGGAATTTTGTGATCTTAGTCATCTTTACGTAGGTGTTGACGTAGACAGACGAATCAATTGCTTAACGGGTTAAATACATTACAAGATTTATTCCAACAAAGCAGAATTATTTTTAGACTTATAAGGCGTTAAGTCCCGTTTGCGGTAGCTAAATTTTTTTTTTTTTTTTTCACTTTTGGATTAAAAGTGGAAAGCAAGACAAAACAAACCTGTGTACTTAACCCAAACAACCATAAAAAAAATATTATTTTAATCAAAATCACAAAATAAACTTACCCAAACGGAGCCTAAATGAAAATGTGGATAATAAGTATCTCAAACAGGACTTTAGTTGCTTTCACTAGGTTCTCAAGGCATTGGATATATATTTTATTGTTTGAGAAAGGTCAATGCCGTGAAATAGCTAACCACTTAGTTGGAAAATAATGCAAAAAATCTCAATATTCGGTAGTTTTACACCCTATAACAGTTGAATGTGCCCACCTACATTTATTGAAGTAGGTCATTGCCTTGTTTTGAGGGTAAAGATTAACAATTGCTTACTTTAGACTAGAAAAGAAATTGTGTAGAACTTAGAAATTAAGCTCAATCTAATTCTTAACACCCATGTTTGGATTGTTTTATTTTTCTGTTTGGATGGAAGGATTTGAAATGAAACGATTGGAGGTTGAACGATTAAGATTTTAGGAAGGTTAACTACTGGACATAGACTCATAATTTTAACGTAAAGGATTTGTTGAAATTTTGGTATGAATGAAGTTGTACGTTAATAGCTCTCACTTGTAAAGATAAATTAAAAAAAATTATTTTTAAGATGGACTTCTCCCATCATAGTCCAATTAGGAAAGGAGTTTTCCTTTTCGTAATTTAATAGGGACTAGGATTTTAGTTTTTTCTTCTCATATAAAAAAAAGCTTTTGATTAGAGAACGTAAAGTTTATACAGTTTTCATAGTTTTGATTTTTGGTTTTTGAGAAAGAGACAGACATAGCGTTTTATCGCCGACAAAGTCTACAACACTAAGTGGCGAATCTTTCTTAAAGAGATTGCGTTTGCAGGATTCAGCTTATAATTATGTTTGTATCTCATTCTTAATTTTCTATTTTGTAATTATAAATTTAATTTTACTTTATATGCAATTGCTATTAATGAAAATAATTCTTTGAAATTCTGTATTTGCCACAATTTTTTTTAACAGAATTCAATAGAGATAGTAAAGATAAATTTTGTTAAAATTAGGTACAAGCAGGGTAGGCCTGTCAATGGATCATTCATTGATAGTTTTAATTAATTGAAGGATCGGAGAGAGATAGTAAAGATCTATTTTGTTAAAATCTTATACGGGCATTATCATGTACACAAGGGTTTTAGATAATTACACTAGCTATTATTTCAGATTCAACAATCGAAATTTCTCAAATTCATTTTGCTATTAATTAGGAGCTAAAATTCAAAACTAGATTAAGATTATACTTTTGAATAAGTGATGGCAAGTCCAAATACATAAATCCCCAAAAGCGACCTAACTAATTGTCTTTAACTCTTTTTAGCACTAATAGCTTTAGGTTTCCTTATCAACATCACTAGACTTTGAAGGACCATTATTTTGTGAATTGCTCACTTTAATCTTCACCTCTATTGTGCTTTTGTGTTCACAATTGGTATGTGCCAAATATGGATTTATGACCTAAAACCACCATAGAAAAGGACATGAAAATGGGTCTAGCAAACTGGTATAGTTTCCTTTTGGAGGAAGTTAGACTTGTACTCTCACAACAAGGAAAGGAATTGAAGCAAACAAAGAGTTGAGAAATTTTTTGGGTAAATTATACTTTTTACCCCTTTACTTTCGTTAAGATTTTACTTTGAACCATTTACTTTGAAATATATCACTCAATGTGGCTCTTCCTTCTATTTGTTGTTCAATTAAGGATCGTTCTGTGAAGCCACATAACCTCTGTCCCAGGAACAAAGCTAGAAACTTTGTTTCAAGGTGCCTAAGATAAGTAAAGAAAATGTTTTTTTAGCAAGAATTATAATTTATTACATAAGCAATATGACAAAAAGAAATAACATCACTAAATCTACATCATTTACCTTATAATTTCATGTATTTTAAATAAATCAAAATATACCTTATTTGTATTTTTCTGTAAATTTAAAACTAATAAATGACATTTATGTATTCAATCAATAGAATTAAAAATATTATATTATCGAGGTCCATGTTTATACAGGAAGACTCATAAAATAGTAAGTCAATCAGTTAGCTAAAATCGTCATTCCTCACTAGAGTGCCAATGGTTCAAGTCTTTCCATAGACACCCTTAAAAAAAATTCCTCCCTCCGAATATACCCAAAAAAAATAACAATGGACTGATCAATATAATCTAGATAACTTAAAAGGACCATTCTGCATCATTCATAAATTCTAAGGGTACTATACAAATTATGAACAAAGTTGGAAGGGACCATGGCCCCTCCTTGT
>BRYE01000001.1:19494399-19501899 GCA_030159115.1 Actinidia arguta var. hypoleuca
TTTGCTTCTCTACTTTATACCAATAATATGTATAATATATATACACACATATATTCTCTTTTTTTGGAACTACTTGACCGCCATTGTTGAGTGTGTGTGTGTGTGTGTGTGTGTGAGAGAGAGAGAGAGAGAGACTTACGGACATTAAGATTTGGAGAAGATAGCGATCCTGATGACGCTCCGAACGAAGGCCGATGAGGAATTTGAGGCTAGGGTTTGTTTTGGTCCTCCATTGCCAAATCAGAATTATATATCTATTGCTAGTACTTGTATTCGTGTTTGAACAGCCATGAATTCATCGAATCCGAGGTAATCACCGTGCCAGTTCATCGTCTTCGTATCTTTTGGACGGTTTCTGTGTTTGCGAGTGTGAAAATGGAGGGGAAAAGCTACAGTAAATCAAAAATATTACTGATTTTGTTACCTTACTGAAAATATTACTGATTTTGTTACCAATATGGAACAAAAAAGGACGTCGTTTTAGAAACAAAACGACTTGTTTAACTTGTTTAAAAATTAAAATGATGTCATTTTTTATTTTTATTTTACAAAAATAACATCGTTTTAGTTCTATCAGCAACAAAATGGTAACAATTTTAGGTGATTTGGCCTTTCCAAAATGGAGTGGGTCTGTCTCCGGCAAATTAGATTTTGACGAGAGCTTAAGGCTTTGTTTGGAAACTAGGGGCAAAAATTGAAAAATAAAAAACTAATTATTTTTCCTTTATTGGCAAAATATATAATACACACATGTATTATTAAAATATTACAATCGTAATATGATTGTGAATATTGCGAGATTTATGTTAAAAATAATTTATTATGTATTATCGTGATAAATATTATGATTGATTACTTAGTCGATCTATATGGGTCAGTTTATATGGGTCAGTTTTTGGAATATATACCGTAGCGCTACCCCTGAGAGTGTGCAAGTGGAAAATTATTTTCTTTCTCCTTTTTGAATTTTTTCTTTCAATATGCCCCCCTATCTTTTATTATTTTTAAATTGTTATATCATTTTTTTTTCTCTTTCCTATAAAACAAACAAGTGAAAATTCTTCTTCTTTTCATTTTCAATTAATTTCTTTGCAAAACTAAACAAAATGAGAGAATTGATTAAACGCCTTCTAATGGAGGATTGGCATTGACACTTGACCAATCAATTGAAAGTGAAAGAGAACAAAGCGACATTAAGCGTAAAGCACAGGGGTGCAAAGTGTAATTTATCTATCCTAAGACAATTGTCACGAACAATCCATCTAATTCCATCGAAAAACCATCAGAAATTTCTTGATGATCAACGTCTGTAACACAATACAAAAACCAGATCTGCAAACGAAATTCATCAATAAATTCCAGATCTCAATTTCAACGACCCCTAAAATTCAGACTCATTCAGAACCCGAACCGATTTTGATTTTGCTTTTGCTTTCGCTTTCTGAGACTAATTTGTTGTAATCTTCGAGCTCCTCGTAATAGACGTCCCACACGCACCGGACGCAACCGCTTCCACAGCAGTCTCCAGGCAACGGCTTCTCCGGCGGCGGTGGCAACTTTTCCGCTTCCACTTTCTCCGTCTCCGGCGGCGGCGACTTCTCAATCTTCGTTTCGTCGGCCATGGGGGTTTTCGATGCGAGCCTTGGGCGGTGAGATTGATTATAGATGGTGATTCGATTGGCGGCGATTGATCTGAGAGTCAGATCTCTCATGACAAATCTAGAGTTTTCTATTTCATTCTTCTGTTTTTGTGTGTTGTGAATTGGCTGATGGGGGTGATGAGGTAAAGAGAGGAACATGACGAAGACGTTGACCAAACGGGGTCGTTTCCGTCCCGCACCCAACTCCACAATTGATATGGCTAATTATTTTTATCCGCGGTCCACAATCGCAAGGATAAATCAATCCAACCGTTCACAAGCGGTACCACTTAAACTAGGATAAAGTCGGTATAATTACATATATTTTGGTTAGTAGTGTCATTATTTTTATTCGTAATCCACGATCGTGAGAATCAATTTTATTGTCAACAAGCGATGACCATTTAAAATAAGATAAAACTTGTACAATCGTAGATATCTTATTTAATGGTATCATTTAACTACTCATTCTTGATGTCATTACACCGTAATTTTAGTTCTATAAAACCTAAAACAAAAAGGTAACATTTGTCCCAATTAATTAGATTAGTTGTATGAATTTTTTTTCGTTATTGAAATGTTTACTAAATTTATTTTGTGGATATTACACATTTCCAATAATAATTGAAGGAATAACGACTCTTAACCAAGTTATACTTTTTTTTTTAAAATAACATTCATGGAATTATTTTTTGGATAAATTACCATGATTTCCAATCCATGCTAATTAAACCATTCAATTCGAGGTACTTTTAAACTAAGAGTGTGCATGGGTCGGATTGGGTTGCTTATGTAATAGATTCAGAATCGACCCAACTTTGATCGGTTCTCTATTTTTAGATTTAGAACCGACTCGATCGTCCAAAGGAACCGAACCGAACCAACCAGAGTGAGATCGGTTCGGTTCGATTCTTTAGTCTATATCTATCGGGTTGGGTTTGTCGGTTTATTTAAAGTTTTAAAAAAAAATAAGATTACATTAAAAAAAAAATATACCCCCTACACAATAACACATTGTTTAAAATAATACAAATCAACATCCAACACACAAAAATCTCCAATAAGTGCACTGTATGATTATATGATTGGGTCTAAACTTCATTTCTCGGGTTGAATAAGGTCCAAAAGTAGTATAGATCCTAAAACCGAAACGAAGCGTTTGAGTCCAAATTTTTAGATTCGGAACCGAATCATGAGTATGGTAAAACCGAACCAACCCAACCCAATGAAGTCGGGTTGGTTCGGTTTTCGTGTCTCTCGTGTCTTTCGTACACCCCTATTTTAAACGCACTGCAAACTCCTTTGGATAAATTACATAAAACTCTCGTGAATTATGACTCATTTTCAAATTGTTCCCGTTAATGTTTGAATCCAGACGCTTAACCCCCTTAATCTAATTATGTTTGCCATTTCAAACCTTCTGTTAGCATTTTTGTTACCCTTTTGGATGAAAAATATCATGTGAACAGCACATGACATAATAAAGGAGGTTTTATGACAATAATGCCCTCCACTGTTGGGTGTTTGAACAAATATGTAATTTTTAACTTATTGGCTCCCACCCAACATGATCTAACACTCTCTCTCTCCTACAAACTCTCAGACAACCAATAAAATTCCGAAGTCACACACTACAAACTCTCAGACAACCAATAAAATTATGCCATCTCACCAAATTCCGAAGTCATCAAAAAATGGTCACGTCCACACATGCACACTCAGACAACCAATAATGAAGAAGGTTTGCAAAATATTTTCGCTTTTTTCATTTTTCCCTTGTAATTTCTTGGAATATCCAATTATAGAAACAAAAAAAAATGTAAGAAAAATCTATCATATTTATTTAAAATAGTCCACCATCAACAAAAAGGCAGCAAATCGACCCCTGTTTTGATCTTTCCCCTAATAATTTCTCCTCCAGTATGGAGCGTCCATGGACCACTTCAGCACCTCCCTCAATCACCGTTGATGAGCAGACGTTATCTCCCTCCACCCACCGCCGCCTCAAGAAACCCATTTTCCCCTCCTCGCAAATCCTCGCCGCCAACAAGGACGTCTTTAGCAGTGGCTATGACGAAAGATGGGGCTTTTTCCACGATGAAGATTGTAGGAGTCAGTGACGGAAGCAGAATTTCTGTTTAGGGGGGGTCAAATTATATATTTTTAATGAATCTTTTGGTAAAAACGTTTAGGGGAGCCAGTTTTGTATAACCAATAACAGAATAGTCAAAACTAACAAAAATAAATAAAAATAAATAAATAAATGTTTGGGAGGGGCCGTGACCCCCGCCCATCCCCCTAGTAGGAGTGCTTCTGTTCACCACCATTAAACCAAAGATTTCTCGAATTTCAAAACTCTTTCGGTGCAATGGTATGATGGGGCAATTGTGGTGGTCTAGATTTGGGCGAGAGGGAAGCGAGGGGCGACTGGGGGGAAAGTATTCGTTGTTGGATGTAAGGTGAAACTAGTGGTGATGGGGTGAGTGTGGTTGTGGGTGGTGGCGGACGGGAAGGAGAGGCGTTGCAATAGGTGGTGGCCGATGGGCAGTGAATGATTGGAGAGAGGGGCAACGAAGACCAAGTGAAAGGTTAATACGTCATCTAATGTTTTCTGTTAACGGCGTCAACTTTCTTTTTGATCCATATATAGTTTAAGGTTTTAAGTGTTGGCTTTTAAACTTTAGGGATGCAAAGTGAAAATGAGCCTTGTTGACAGAAGTTTACTGTAATTTACCCAAGTCCTTTTTTCAAAGTTTTTTGGTGTTTTTAGACTATTTTACCCTTGTGTTCAAATGAAACAAAGATTTCCCTATATTAATGGGATTTATCAAATTCGAAAATCTATTAAATACATTATCGGATTCATGATTTGATCATATCTTTTACAAAATCAAATATATATCTAAACTTTTTTATTTTTTATAAAAATCAAATAATTACCTAATAGTTGGGTGCCTCTTTTTTCTTGTTTTCAACAATCAAGTAGTGGAGAACTTGAATAGATATCCGTGGTGACCCCAAATGTAGTCATTTTAAAAGAGAGTGAACCGGTTTCTTTTGGTTCCAGAGGTGCTGATTCAAGTAATTACTCCGAATATATATATATATATATATATATATATATATATATATATATATATATATATGTGTGTGTGTGTGTGTGTGTGTGTGTGTGTGTGTGTCTGTAATATATAGTAAGTTATTTACAACTTAGTACATATGTAGTCAACAACCTATTTTGAGAATATCTCAATCCACAATTCCACCAAGTATCATTGGGTAGAAGTTAGGTTTTTAATTTGGCTATTCTCATTTGATGTGAGAGATTATTCGTACCTATTAGGATTTATTGGTTAACTTATTTGGGTGTTTAACTTTTAAGAGTATAATTACACATTAATAGGATTAACCCGTTTTTTACCTTTTATTTTTCTAACAATTCAATGGTGTCAATTTGTAAAAACATGTCAATTTTTTTACGCAATGCTATGTAGGCCTATGGCCCTGTATTGATTGTGTTGAATCAAGCCTCGATTTCGATGATAACAAAACAGTTTATTAGTAGTTAACATGTTTACTAAATGTGCAGTAACTAAACATTGCGTCCTATAACTCAATTGATCAAAGAAAACTCCATAAACACTTTCTAACAGAAAGTGTCGACACCTTGTTTTGTCGTGTCGACACCTTTGAGCCCAGAAGCTTCAATGATAAATCGTTGAAAGACTCAAATAACTCATCAGTCTTAAATGGATAAAAGTGAACAAAGACCATATAAATCCATGGGAAAAAATCATGAAGGAAGAAAGGGGACTTACGCTTCAATTATCAAAAAGATGATGAAACGCATTCTAGTAAGATGTGTCGACACACAGTACATAGGTGTCGACACCAAATGTCAGTAACCAAAAACCAGAATTCTGAAGGAAGAAGTGTCGACACCAGATATCGACACCAAATGTCAGTAGCCATTTACTGAAAACTTTTAAAGAAGAAGTGTCGACACCAGTATCGACACCAAATGTCAGTAGCCATCTTCAGAAGACTTTTAAAGAAGAAGTGTCGACATCAGTATCGATACCTAATGTCAGTGGCCATATTCAGAAGACTTTTAATGAAGAAAGTGTCGACACCTATATCAGCACCAAATGTCAGTAGCTGAAATTGAAACTCTGAAGAAGGAAAGTGTCGACACCTATATCAATACCAAATGTCAGTAGCTGAAATTAAAACTCTGAAGAAGGAAAGTGTCGACACCAACATCAGCATCAAATGACAGTTGACAGTGGGTAAATTCAAGAATCTGAAAATAGGAAGTGTCGACACCAATATCAGCACCAAAAGTCAGTAGCCAAAGACAGATTTTCTGAAGAAGAAGTGTCGACACCTAGATCAACTCCTGGAGACAATTTTAAGCTAAGAGCTGAAGGCTTAAAGTGTCGACACCATTGAACAAAGTATCGACACATGGGAAGTGTTGACACCATGAGGAAGTGTCGACACCCAACGAGAAGATTTTCAAACGCAGAGTTGTCTGGTATAGCATTAATGACTTCCCAACTACCACCAACGGTACACTATTCATTCAAGCTATTAAATACAAGTCTCCAAGGGTATTTACTACACAAGGATTCATTCTAAACAAATTGATTGATCATCCAACAAGCTTCAAAGTCAAGAATCCTTAAATATCCTCTTTGTCTTCTTGTGTTAGTATCGATTGTGAGATTCCATTCATATCTACTCTATTGAGAGAGTTATTGTTCATCTTGAAACATCCTTCTCTATCCATCCTTGTAAGTTTGAGTGTGACTTGAACAAAAACACTTTGTGAGAGTTTTTGAGTGTTTCTCTTGTAGAAAGCCAAACACTTAAGAGTTTGAGTGTTTCTTCTTGTAAGTAAACACTAGGAAGTTTAAGTGGAGCTTGGACAAAACCACTTGGTGCAAAAGTGAGTTGGACACTTGAATAACCAACTCCCACATTGTAGTTGCGAATTATAAATAGTGGAAGAAGATCTTGCGGAGGTCTTGGGAGGACGTAGATCACGGGTTGTGATCGAACCTCGGTAAATCTTGGTGTGCTCTTTCCTTTTATTATCTTTGCTTTATTATTGTATTTCTCATATTAAACTCATTATAGCATTTACATACATTGTCTATAGAATTACGTAATTAATTGTAAATCACAAATTAAGTTTGAAAAACCCAATTCACTGCGCCAACCCTAAGGGTACTGAACTACTTGAACTGAACTCGTGTTTAGCTCATTCAAAACTTGTTCAAGTTTGCTACATAAATAAATCAAATTTGACCAAGTTTCTTAAGTTTTCTATATTTTTAAATCAAATTTGAACAATTTATTACTCGATTCAATAAGATTATGATATTTACAAATTTCAAGTTACTTGAGCTCGCTTCGTGATCAATTCAACCAAAGCTCACTTGAGATAATTTTGTTTGATAAACAAACCAACAAACTAAACTTGAACATATCTTTAAAACTCGTCGAGTTTTAAAAACAAGTTAGAACAATATATTGTTGGGCTCGTTGAGCTCGTTTAGTAACCCTAATTCTGCACACAATTTTTTTTGGGAAGGAGCCTATTAAGCCCGTTTTGAGAAAACCTCGACCCAATACATGAGCTGGAGTAACTGGGAGGCCCAGTTCAGCACATAGGCCCACTAAGAGGATAACCCAACGTAGCACATAAGCCCACTTGTATGGCTTTTTGGTATTTAACACCTTTGACGAGCCAAATGCATCTCTGCTGCGTAAAGTCTGTAATTTTTCAAAACTTACTCATAATAAATAATATAAAATATATTTAAAAGTAAAAAATAAAGAGGGCGAAGTTAGA
>BRYE01000001.1:19506899-19514399 GCA_030159115.1 Actinidia arguta var. hypoleuca
CTTACAAAATGATTTTTTAACTAATCTGGTTTTCTAGTTTTCGTCTTTAGTGAGTTTATTTTAATTATTTTGATTAAAATTTATAATTTTTCAATATTCTGAGTTTAAAAATATAAAAAAAATAATCTAATTTGAAAAGATAATTGCACTAAAAAAAATATTTTTACTTGATAAATCAATTAAATTTTTTGTGATTTTTTTCTAAATTTAAATAAATTTTCAAATTCCTCTGATAAAGATGAATTGAAAAGGTAAAAAAAAAAATTGATTGAACAGTGAAAAAAATTCTTTCACTAAAGGCGAACAACCCAGAAAACCGAATCTCTTAAAAAAAACTTTTTGAAAGTTAATCTCAACCAAACTATAAGAGATTGTACAACTAATCCATTTCGAATCCATGGATCTTATATGATCACTGAGATAATTTTTTGTACTGTTCGATTAGTTTTTTTAAAAGCAAGTGTAATTTGTAAGAAATCTCAATTTTGTGTATGAATGATGTTCTCGGCCAGCTTTACAAAATGAAATCGTAGATTTAAAGAAAGGAAAAAGTTGATGGATCATCCAAATACATACAGACTAGACAAATCTATTGTTGCAAAATCCATGTCTATCCAAATGCAACTGTTGGATTAGATTTTGCAAAATTTTCCCGGAAAATTGAATTAACAAGAGAGTCTCATTTGTGCGAGAAACTGCTTACTTCGTCGCGGTAGACTTCGACGGGATGTTTTCCGAGATCTTGGTGAAGTGCTTCGAAGATGGCGTCTTCGTGGTCGTCGATGAGCTTCAGAATCGCTCGAAGCTGGCTTTTTCTCCACGCAACGTCTCTGGTTCTTCCGCTCCTGAATGTTTCTCTCAGCTCCGCCACGCTCCGCCCCAGTCTCAGCGCCGCCGCTGCCTCCATAGTGCTAGTCTGTCTCTCTCTCTCTCTCTCTCTCTCTCTCAACACTAGGTGACGGTTGGGTTGTTTTGCGCTGCAGCTGGATTAAATAGTAAAAAAAATTACCGTAAATTTATTATAACCTTATATTTTTTCGATTTAAGTCTAAAAATATAAATTTTTTTATCTAATTTAAAAAAAATCACAATAGATCCAAAAATTTATTTTAAATATTTTTTAATATAAAAAATATTTGTTTACGTCTTTAGTGAACTTTTGTTTAAATTAGATAAAATATTTTATATTTTTGAACTCAGCCAATTAAGAGGAACTCGAAAAGTATAAATTTTAATTAAACGGTGAAAAAAGTTCGCAAAAGAAAAAAAATTTCAAAAATTAAGAAACTAAAAAGAAAATCCAAACTGGGCTTTGTTTTTATAAAAAAAAAAAATCAGTTATACTATTGTAAGTGATTTTTTTAATGATTTTATAATTTTATAACTTTATTTTAATCGTGGACATAGCTGAAAAGTAAAAAAAATGATCAAAATTTAAATAAACAATTAATTCAACCCGGGAAAAATTATCCCAACCAAGGCCTAACACTTACTCGTCGTGTCCCAAAATTGGAATAAAAACTATTTGCAATGGTTATACCACGTCATCAACAATACGTGACATCATCATTCAATATTAAATATTTATAGACATAACACCCCCACTATTTGAATGTAATTGTCAATTTTAAAACTTTACAAATATATGGTGTGTATATAAAGTGGTCCATTATACCTATGTGGTAGTTTGTTATTACAATCTTGTTTGACGTAATTTTTTTAAAAGATTTTTAACTAATTTATTTTTTAAGTTTTTTTCACTTTTAACGAAATTTTTTCGCTATTTGATCCAAATTTTATATTTTTTCAGTTACTCTTAACAAGAAAAGGTAAAAAAAAGCAACAAATTTAGAAAAAAAGTTCACTATAAACAAAAAAATTAGCTTTGTGAATTAAAAATAATTAATATTTATTTCTAATGAACTTTTTTTCAAATAGATAAAATATTTACATTTTCATTCTCTTCTTATCCATTTAAAAATTAAACTTTTGAATGAATGCAAATAGATCAAAATGATTTCTTTTTTCTTTAATTAACTTTTTTTAAATTATATATATATAAAATATATATATATATATATATGGACTCTTCTTGTCAAGATGAGCAAAATAATTATTAAAATTTTAATTAAATTATAAAAATAGTAAAAAAAATAAAAAAAATAATTAATTAAAAAGTCTAAATTCATTGAAGACGACAAAATACACAGATCTGTCTCAATTTATAGATTCCATCATCTACAACCATATATGGGCTCTAATTCATGTACACTTCCTCTATTTGTCTTCAAATGAAGAATCGGGGGCACTCAATTTCCGAAATCACCCCCTTCTCCATTTGTTGTTCAGAAAGGCCCCAACTACCTTCTCCACCCAATCCCCTAGCCAAAGGGGAAGAAGGAAGTAAGAAGAAGGTAAAAAAGGCCACTGAGAAGAATGACAAAGCAACTTCCTTTGGGGATCTCTGTGCAGAAATGGGGGGTGACTCCCCTATCCCAGCCATTAAATGATTGTGTCCTTTTGGAATATTAGAGGCCTAAATTTGCCTCTAAAGCAGAATGCCATCTTGAAGCATGTCAGGAAGAATAAAGTTGCTATCATGGGAATTCTTGAAACCAAGCTTAAGCAGCAAAGTCTAAAGAATTTCGTTAGCAGGAGACTCAGAAATTGGAGAATCGCTGAAAATTTCCAACATAATCCAAATGGTCGGATTTTGATCGTTTGGCAGCAAGATAAAGTGGATCTGGAGATAGTGGAGACTACTGACCAAACCATTCACTGTTTGGCAACCTGTAAGTCCACCTCCATAAAGTTTTTCATTAGTTTCATTTATGCTTTTAACACCATTGTAGGGAGACGTCCGCTGTGGGACAACTTGCGGAATTTTAATGCCTCCCTTGATCTCCCTTGGATACTGCTGGGGGATTTCAATTCGGTGCTTAGTAGTGAGGAGAGGGTCAATGGCATTCCGATCACATCATATCAGACTAGAGATTTCCAGAGCTGCTGTTATGATATTGGAATTTCGGACTTGAGATCCACTGGAGCTTTTCACACATGGTCTAATAATTCAATTTGGTCCAAATTGGATAGAGCCATGGTTAACAGTAGATGGATTCATGAAGGGTTAATTGCTCATGTAAACTTCGGCCTCCCAGGAAAGCATTCAGATCATTCGCCTTGTGTTTTATCTTTGTTTGGAGATCAAGATCGAGGGGCCAGCTCTTTTAAATTTTATAATATGTGGGCTCAGCACGATAGTTTCCTAGACCTTGTATCCGACGTTTGGAGCATGAGAGTGGAAGGCACAGCCATGTTCAGATTATGTAAGAAGCTTAAGGCTTTGAAGGAGCCTTTAAAAGCTCTGAATAAGCTCAATTTTTCGCATATTTCTGCCAGGGCAGAAGCAGCAGATATAGAATTCAACCAAGCTCAGCAAAGTTTGCATGATAATCCAGGGGATGCCAATTTGCAAGTCAGAGTCCCAGAGCTCAGAGTGAAAGCCATTAAATTGGCTGAGGCAGAGATGAGTTTCTGCGCCCAACTAGCTAAAGCTAAGTTTTTGAAAAACAGTGACAGGGGAACTAAATTCTTTCATGATCTTATCAAAAGCAACAGAGTTAAAAACCAGATTATTTCCATCACCAAGGCAGATGGTGAGATCACATCCTCTTTTCGAGAGGTTTGTTCCCTTTTTGTGGACTATTATAGGAATTTATTGGGAACAAAAGCTGACTGCCTCAGACTTGATCGATCAATTCTCTCGGAGGGTCCTCTGGTTAATGAAGAGCATGGCCTTTCCCTCACCCGTCCATTTACGGACAAGGAGATTAAAGATACCCTTTTTGACATTGGGGATGACAAAGCCCCTGGGCCAGATGGGTTTTCCTCAGCTTTCTTCAAAAAAGCTTGGAATATTGTTGGCTTTGATGTATGTGAAGCAGTTAAGGAATTCTTTAGATCTGGTAGATTGCTTAAACAGATAAATCATGCAGTAGTTGTTCTGGTCCCTAAAAATGCCAATGCATCAAGAGTCGAAGAGTTCAGACCAATTTCTTGCTGTAATGTGGTTTACAAGCTCATTTCCAAGATTATTGCCCAGATATTATCCCCCATTTTGGAAGATCTTGTTGATTCAGCCCAGTCAACGTTCATTCCAAATCGTATTATGGTGGAAAATATTTACCTGGTGCAGGAATTGCTGAGGAAATATGGGTGGAAACGTATTTCCCCTCGATGTATAATGAAGATTGATATTCGAAAAGCGTATGATACTGTCAATTGGGACTTCCTAAAGGACATCCTTTCAGGAATGGGCTTCCCCAATATTTTTATTGTCTGGGTCATGCAATGCATAACAACCACTTCATACTTGGTATCTATAAATGGAACTTTACATGGTTTTTTCAAGGGGCAGCAGGGTCTAAGGCAAGGAGATCCCATATCTCCATTCCTCTTTACTCTTTGCCTTGAGTATTTGTCTAGAAATCTGAAGAGATTAAAGTTTAACGCTGATTTCAATTTCCATCCAAAGTGTGCAGATTTGAATATAACGCATCTTGCTTTCGCGGATGATTTAATCCTCTTTGCAAGAGGAGATGTCCCATCAATCAAGATATGCATGGATTGTTTGAATCAATTTGGGGACGTATCTGGCTTGCGGATCAACGCCAATAAATCGAATGTGTTTATGGCAGGAATTAACCACATTGATATGGCAGAGATTAAGTCTATCACAGGTTTCAGAGTGGGTGAATTCCCTTTTCGCTACTTGGGGATTCCTGTGGCAGCTACCAGACTAACCATAGAGCAATTCAGGCCTTTAACGGCAAAGATATCCGAGTACATAAGTGCCTGGGCAGGAGCTACTCTGTCATATGCTGGAAGGAGTGAGCTCATTAGATCAGTGTTACAAGGGGTAGAATGTTTCTGGCTGTCCATTCTGCCTATTCCAGCCGGGGTCAGAAGTAAGATTGTTGCTTTGTGCAGAAATTTCCTTTGGGGGAGAAACGCAACCAGTCCCAAGAAGCCGTTGGTAGCATGGAAGAACGTTTGCAAGCCCAAATCTGAAGGTGGCCTAGGGTTCATTGATCTTAATGCTTGGAACATGGCCCTCATGACAAAATCCCTTTGGAACTTGCAAGCTAAGAAAGATTCCTTATGGGTGAAATGGGTGAGCCATATTTATTTAAAAGGGCAACCCTTTTGGGAGTACAGTCCGACAAGGCAAGATTCCCAAATGATCAGACAGCTCGCTCAGATCAGGGATAAAATGGTGGCAGAAGAAGGGTCATGCTTGGCAGCTCTTAACCGATTGCAGCTCTGGATTACCCAAGGAAATGTCAATGTCAAAGCCAGTTATGAATTCTTTAGACCAAAAGCAATGAAGGTCCATTGGACCAAAGTGGTTTGGCATAGAACCCTGCTGCCAAAACACTCTTTCATCCTTTGGCTTAGTTTGAAAGAGAGACTACTAACGAGAGATAAGCTGACGGAGCAAATAGAGGATCTTTCCTGTGTCCTATGTGGGAACTCAGAGGAATCAGTTAGCCATCTATTTTTTCAATGCACAATAGTGAGGCAGATATGGGCAGAAATCAAGGAATGGCTAGGTCTTTCTAGAGCTTTGACGACTCTCAAAGCCACGACCAAATGGATCAGTAAAGAGGGCAGGGGCACAGGAGTTCCAGCAGTAGCCAAGAAGTTGGGTTTTGCATCCACAGTATATTGTGTCTGGAAAGCGCGTAATGCTAAAATTTTTGAAGGCAAAACCAGTCGTAACGCAGACATCATCCGGGACATTAAGCTGCAAGTGTTCAGAGGCCTTCACGAGACTTTCCCAAATATGCAGGACTTGCGTTGAAGCTGTTATGCTTTCTGTTGGTTTAGAGTCAGGCTGAATTCTGATTTACTTTAAGTTTTTCGCGCATGTTTTCCGATTATGTTTTTGCCTGCTTTTTTATTGGCAAGGGCCCGAATTGTATGGTCTTTGGTTTGATCCAAGGCAGTTTTTGTTTCCTGTTTGATTAGGCTTTTGTCCTGTTGTTTTGCTCGAGCTTTGCTCGGAGTGTTCTCTCTTGTATATCCCACACTTTTGATCAATACAAATTTATTTACCGATCAAAAAAAAAAAAAAAAAAAAAGAATAAGCCCAATTTGCCCCCGGCATATAGTGTAGTGACAAAGGGCGATCTTAGGATACGAGTTTGCTCCTCGGAGGTCCAGTATTCGATTTCTAGTTGTTACATTGTATATCCGCAATTTACCTCCCACGTATTGGCTGAGAGCACAGTTGGCGTGGGCCATAAATTAGTCTGGACATTGAAAACTCATAGTCTAAGATACTGTAGTTAATCAAAAAGAATCAAGCCCAATTTCAAAGTAAAAAAGCTTCTCTCTCTAAAAATAAAATAAAATAAAAATATTTAAGTGATATGCATTATATTATAACTAGTATTGTTGGAGGAAGGACAAAAATGACTAATGAAAATAAAAAATGGATAAAATAGCAACTCAAATAAATAGGTATTGTTGGAGATGTTCTAACCCTATAGTCCAACGGTGAGGCAATTTGGCAAAATATTACAACGTCTACATTTGGTTAGCTAAAACTTATTTTTGGCTAATTTAGTCAATAAAAAATTAAAAAATAATTTAAATTACCTTAGACTCAGTTTGGGATACTATTATTATATAATTAGTTTTTTTAGTTTTTTTGTATTTAGTGAAATTTTTTTGCCGTTTGATTAAAATTTGATATTTTTTCGATTCCTTTTAACGACAAGAGATCAAAAATATTAAAAAAATTATCTAATTTAAAAAAAAAACAGTGAAGACGAAAAACATTTTTATCCTAAAAAAACATCTAAAATAATTTTTCCCGTATTTAGTGAATATTTTTTTAAATTACATAATTTTTTTAAAACTTTTTGGACTCCTCTCATCAAGACAAATTAAAAAATTATAAATTTTTGATCAAACGGTGAAAAAATTCATTAAAAACAAAAAAACTAAAAAAACAAGGAATAGGCCTTAGTTAAAATAGCCTACAAAAATAAGTTTGTTGTATTGTCGTAAATGTTCACACGAGATTTAAAGTATAAATTATATTTTGCTCACCTATATTTTTACTAAAATAACTCTTTTAGATCCTTCAACTTTCAATTGTATCAATCAACTTTTAAACTTCGTCTTTTCATCAAGATACCGTTTAGTTAATAATTATGCGGCCTCATTTTGTGAGGCCACATAAAAATATAATCTGAAAAAAATATAATTATTTTAAAAATATAATTTTTAAAAAATATCATCGTTTGAATAATATGATCATTTTAAAAATATATCATTTTAAAAATATCACCGTTAGGATAATGTAACTATTTTAAAATTATAATTTTTTTTAAAAAAAAACTTGAGAATAGAATAAATAAATATTAAAAAATATATTATTATCCATTAAAGACGAAAAAACTAAAAAACTCAAGCAGTTTAAAAAATTCA
>BRYE01000001.1:19566899-19571899 GCA_030159115.1 Actinidia arguta var. hypoleuca
TCGGCCGGTTTTGACCACATTCCTAAAATAATCAATAGGCTTTTTTTGAAAATGACAACTCCTAAACCACCAAATAAGTTGAGTTTAGCGATGGAGCGGCAAATTAAAATTTTATTTTCACTCTTAAACATTTGAATTTGAAAATATTAAGTGCAAGGTCCAAATAAAGGAATCACTAGTGTGAGAATCCACTTCTACAATATTTTTTTGATGGTCAATCCAAAATTTTATTTTTATTTTTAAATATGAACTCTTTGGTTTGATGTTCAACTCTCGTCGACGTATTATCAATTCTTATAATGAGTCAATGTATATGGGGCATTGCCCCGACTTTAAAAGGACCTCCACTCGTAGAATATGAGATTAATTTTTCAAGTTAGTCGATCTAGTAGACCGAATACCGAGTTATAAAAAAATTGCATTAGAAAAATGTTAAGTGCAATGTACGAATAAAGTAATCACTAGTGTGAGAATCCACTTCTACAATATTTTTTTGATGGTCAATGCAAAGTTACAAGTGATGGCTTATGGAAATTATATGCATTGTGGAAATACGGCACAAGAGGGACCATTTTGTTGTTATAAAAATCCCAATTTTGATCTTAAACCTACTTATACCTAACCCCATGCCCTATAACCCTAACTCTAACCCTAATCCTAAACTAATTAATTTTAATACTTAAACCAATTAAATCACACTTATAACCCAATATTTTTAATTAATTTATTTTTAAACCTCAACCCTAAATCAATTAAATCATAACCCTGACCCAACACCTACGTAGACCTAACCTTAACCCTATACCCTATAACACTAACCCTAATCCTAAATCGCACACATTTACTTTTTTCTTTCTCACCATTAATAGTTCTGTATAAATAAGTCTTTCTTTGTATAGCAAATATATACTGAAATATATACAACTCTCTCTCTCTTTCTTTGTACTGACACCTAACTCTAATTCTGGTTGCTTTTTGTTGACGCATATCAATTCCCAACTGTGGTTAATTTTTGTTGAACAATATAGTCGCTTTCACAAATTACTAAGGTGAGAGGTGTCAGTTCAAGGGACGGACAATTAAAAGTTTAAAATCAAAACTCAATTACAAATCTATAAATAATTTATTTTTCTTTTTTCTAGTTTTTAGCGAACTTTTTAAAAATATTTAATCAATTTGAAATATTTGGCTTTACCGCATATATTCTTTATCCCAAATTTAAGTTATTTAATTTTTTCAGCATATGTTCTTAATGCCAAAAAAACAATAATATTTTTTTGTTCAATATCTTAGCAAAAATATTTAAATTAGTCTTAAAATCTTGTGCGAGTAAACTTTAATTTTTTCAAAAGTATAAATAACACTTTTCCCATGTAAACTATAATTTTTTTCTTATGTTTTCCTCTAAGATAATTATTTTCTAACTATAGGCCCTAAATTATCTATTTGCACTCTATTTAGCTAGAGATTAGGGTTAGGTGTCTGTTTAGGATTATGGCTAGGGTTAGGATTAGGATTATCTAGGTTTGGATAAGGGTTAGGGTGAAGGGTTAAAAGAGATAAAAATATTAAGAAAGTGGGTTTGAAAAAAAATAATTAAAAATATTAAATTTAAAAACTTAATTTGCTGATATTAAAAAGTTTGTTAGTAATTACGCTTTTAATATAATATTTTGTTATTATTTTTAAAACATTTATTATTATTTTACTTGAACACAGTAGTGTAAATACGTGATTACTAAACAAACTTTTTAAAAAAATATAATTAGTAATCATGCTTTATCACATGCCAATAATAAATAAAAAATATTAAAAAACGCATTTAGAACGATTGATAAGTTATAGAAAAATGTAAAAAACGTATAGAAATATGTGAAAATGTATTAAAAAATATATCGAAAATTAAATTTTTTTATTATTTTGTACTCCTTATCCGGCGATCTATAGCAGAACCCATAATAAATTAAAATGATTTTTATTTCTTTTATAAAAATAATATTTTTTCATATAAGGATATAGAGCCGAGTTAATGCACATAAATTATTTTGTCCCATTGCGAATATTATTGAAAGGTGGGACCCAATGAGCAAGAGCTGCAAGACCGTACCAAGAACAAGCTTAATAAGGAAACTTCACCTTGAGAAAAACGAGATTCGTACCATG
This sequence comes from Actinidia arguta var. hypoleuca, assembly GCA_030159115.1. Taxonomy (NCBI): domain Eukaryota; kingdom Viridiplantae; phylum Streptophyta; class Magnoliopsida; order Ericales; family Actinidiaceae; genus Actinidia; species Actinidia arguta. Next base: position 19,569,063 of record BRYE01000001.1, read on the forward strand.
TGTTTGTTTCCTACGTCCCCATGCAGACAATAATCACGCCCTAACTCATGACATTGGCATTTTGGTAATTCAATGATGAATTGAGAGGATTTTTACACATTCATTTTTTTAAATTCAATTTATTTTTTGTATCTATTAAATAAAATTACTCATAATGAATATTTTTAGAAACTTAAATAACATGAAGGAATATTTTTAACGTAAAAAAACGTGTGTCGGATTTATGATTATGTATATACCAAATAACGTTTGTTGACTGCTAGAAATTTTTAATGGTTACAATAACAGTTAAATAAATAAATTTATAATATAAGATACAAATACTTTTAAAAAATTTAAATTATCTCTTACTATTTATTGTAATAATTCATTTGAGTTAATTCAGTTATTGAGATTTCACTTGAAATTATATTTTTCTCAAAAAAATATTATTTTATTCTTTTCAAATATTTGGGGTCCACATGGATTGTGATCAAATGACCAAAAAATCTCTAAAACACCATTTTCTTTTTTCTTCATTTTTTATCAATTGAATATTTTATTAGTGAGACCCATAAAAATAAAAAATAAAACACCCATTTTTTTTTTCTCATTTCTCTCAAACTAACAATATTTTTTTAAAATCATTATACTTTATAATTTGTTCTCAATTTTGTAACAATGTATGTCTTCGTATATATATATGTAATATATTTCTTATTCGACGTTTATATTTTATCTGTTTTTTAAATTTTAAAATTCTAACGAATACACTTAAAATATAATTATTATTTTTTTTACTTTCAAAAATCAGTTCTGCTTAATTATTCATTAGTCTTGTACATCACGTGAACACCCCACCCACCTCTAGTGTTTTCTATGGAGCATCTGAACCAAACAATTTCCGGGCGCCAACATTGATTTAAAATCTCTGAATTCGAATTTTCAAATTTAAAAAGCCTCGATAAGTGAACACTTGTGGATTGGGCGTCAACTCCCATTGCAAGGATGACACGTTTAGGAATGGACAAAAAAAATCCACACTCCATAGGTGGAGCCGACCCAACTCCAAATCAAACAGATAGGGAGAGTTTTAAAAGCGTACGTACATGATAATAAAATAGGTAAACATTACTTATTTTGTGATGAATTAATAAATTTAATTTTATAATTTTAATTCGATAATAATTTATATTAATTATTATTCTCCGTCTATTTAGTGCTAACGGAACTAATTAATTTCTATCTCAAATGTATGGAAATGAATTCGTACAAGGCTACCTCTTTTAAAAAATCCCAATTGAACCAATTAATAATATAAATTAGAGAGTTTAGATGTTGTATTCATATCAAATAGACCAATTTATATTGTTATTCTATGCTATTTTTTAGGATGATAATGGTTCAATTATAATTATAAAAGGGGAGAAATCATATACGACATGGTTTCAGTGTATTTAGGGCAGAAATCAATTGATTTCGTTACCTTTATGTGGGCAGAGACTAAGAGATGATTGAAAATGTTACTAAATTGTTATAATTAAAATTATATAATTTAATTTATTTCCATAGTCAAATCCTATAATTTTTTAATACATTTTTTCATATTTTTAGTGTTTTAAATATGTTTATTATTCACCCTTTGAATGAGTTAGGACAATTATCGGCTCTATATTTGTGTCCAATCAAAATCTCAATTTGTAAAAACTTAATTCTTAAATAGTTGTTTACCCAACTATAGTACTTGTGCAAGTGAAGGTGGTGATGTGTTTGGTTTTCTAATTTAATGGGGTAAAGTGAAAAGAAGTGGATAATTGAGGAAGTAATCTGTAATTAAATCCACCTATCGTCGGATCGTCCAATAAGAACACATCACGTGAACCAACACTTCGTGGGCGGCCCCGAAAACGACTTTGGGTTTGAGCCGGCGGTTCAACGTTTTACCCGGTAAAACCGTCTGTCGTAATCTGAGGGGTTACGTGTTACACTCCGGTTTTATTTTTCTGTTCTCAGATTGTGGTTTTGTAATTGACCAAAATACCCCTATTTTAAACCGAATATTACGTTGAGTTGTGTGCTTATCCCCGAGGAAGGAATCATTTCAGTTGGGCGGGCTACTTAAAGGACAAAAGCTGGACCCATCCGTATGCACTCCCCCTCACTTGGCTTTCAAGGCATGCCTTGTCCCCCCCAACGACAGCCATCATGAAGGGCACTTCCGTAATAAAATAAACAAAAGTTTTAAAAAGGGGCAAACTTGTAATTTCACGTGTATGAAAATTATTTTCAATTAGTCACTCCATCTGTTCTAATTTAATTATTTATTTATTTTTACTATTTTGGATATCTCAAAAAATAATATATATATTTTTAATTTATATTATTTTTAAAAAATTTGTATACAAGAATTAATTGAGATATTTTGATTGTGTAAAAACTTTTAAAAAATTATTCTCGAATATATATTATTTTTTGGCCCGATTAAAGGATACGAATGACAAAAAATGACAAATAAATTAAAACAAATGGAGTATATTCTTTTATCACAACTTTTGAAAAATGTATTTTTTGATGAGCACCATTTTGATTTTTATCACTTTTGCAATGATATAACAAACTTTCGACGGACGATCAGTTACAACAAACACCCACTAAGATGTAATTTATACTAGCTAATTTATATTTGGTGGTTTTGAATTTTTTTATTTTTAATATTATTTTTTTAATATTTGACCATGAATTTTTGTTTTATTAGATTTATCTTGATGAGGTGAACCAAAATTAAACAAAATGATCTAATTTGGTGAAATAATTTAATACTGACCAAAAAAACAATTTTGAATTGAAAATAAACTAAT
>BRYE01000001.1:19576899-19579399 GCA_030159115.1 Actinidia arguta var. hypoleuca
AATCCAAAGCTCTTACAAGATAAATAACTCAAATCATAAAGGTGAGACTCGCAATGATTCCGTCTCTAACTATTGAGTTCAAGATTCGACTATAGACAATGTATCTATTTATATATATACATACACACACTATAAAATATAACTCATTTGAATCTTAAATCTATCTCCCGCTATTTACGGTTAAAATTCATTTGAGTGAATCCAACTACTGAAATTTCACTTGAAATTATTTTTCCTCTAAAACTATCACTTCATTCTTCTCAAAAATGTGAGGCCCACATAAATTTTGATCTAATGGATAAAAAATCTCTAAAGTTGGTCATATTTTTTATCAATTGAATCATTTTTTTAGTGGGACTCACACCCAAAAAATTAAAACACACGTTTCTTTCTTCCTTATTTCTCCCAAACTAGTAATATTTTTTTCAAAATCATTATACTTTTTAATTTGTTCTCCATTTTGTAGCATTGTATATCTTCATATATGAATGCAATGTATATTTTATTTGATATTTATATACTATCTATTTTTTAAGTTATAAAACTTTAACGAGTACGATTAAGAGATGTGTTTTTTTTTAAATAATATCCGTGAGCGCACTTACTAGTATATATATAAGATAATAAGTACTCCACCTATTAATAGTTCAATAGTTGGAGTACTTATTATCAAATCAGGAAAAAATAATTTTTTTTTGAATTTGATAATATCTGTCCCGCCTATTGATTTGAAATTCCCCTAGAAAGAACTTAAAAAATTTGAGAAAAATAAAATAAATTAAAAGTTATTTCTAAAAAGGACATTTTGATGCAACTCATGTATGTGGTCAGGCTACCATGTGCTGGTATATTCACCTGTGCACACAACCATAATACAGTCTGAATTTGTGATATTATGCTGATATATGGGGAAGTTTGGACTACTCATTCTTGATTTTTAACATTACACATGCGAGATTAAATTATTTACACGTGTGGTGTAAACACAAAGTTTACGTACTTTCAGTAATCAATTCACACATCATTAATTAATTGTGAAGATTAAGAAATGCAACTAAGTTAAGATAACGTGTCAATTGATAACTGACGGTACGTAAATTTTGTGTTTACGCCGCCGCATACGTGAAGAATTTGATTTCTACCCATATATGTATAAAGAAAGGAATACCCTTTTCTTCTTTTGCATTCTTTATTGAGCCAAAAGGATTGCAAACTTTTGTGGGAAAATGGGAATTTGAAATGTCCATTTCAATAGATCTTAGTCAAAAAGGGCAGCTAAAGAATGCATCAAGGATGGATTTACTTTAAAGTTTTTTTTTTTACAGTTGCTAATTCAAACAATTTCATAAGTTGATAGCCAAGATTTTGATCTAGGAGGGGAATCAATTAATCACAATTTTAAAAATATTTTTGTAATAATTCATCACCATGAGATGCTACTAAATCTATAACAAATATACTTTTACAGAAGTTTATAGAAATAATTAAAAAAAGCACCTCAAACAACAAATATCAAAAATCCCAATTTATCGTATAGAGAAAAAAAAAATAAAACGCCAAACTAGAGCTATATGGAATTGAAATCAGTTAATTCAACAACTAATTCAAGATCCAAAATTTAGATGAATTTTGGTGTGAGCAGTATAAGAATATGTTTCGAAAAAATAATAGTTCCATACGATTTGTTTAGAATGGGATAAATCTCATGTAAATTAAAATTACTAATATCGTATTAGTAAAAACTTTTGCGATCTTAAAAAAAAATCATAAATTAATTTATTATAATTGTATTGTTTTTTCTTCTTTCCACCGTAATCATATTTTACTTTAGTTCATAAATGGGACACTTTTGAAAATTTTCAAAAATCTAAGAGTTCTAAATTAATTTAGGATGGGAACTAATATAATTTTTTAGGGTTCTAATTGATATATCTTACTTATGAATGGTCTACTAGTAGTAATACCAAAAAATCTAGGGGTGTCATGTGCCGCCAGGTCCTTAACTCCCTTCGCCCCTGTGAATCAGTTAGGTGAGAGTACATGGAGTATCTCCTTCAGGCTTAATTAGAAATGAGAAAGGGAACTGGATTACAGGTTTACAGAGGAAGAACGCCAAAACGCCTAGAAGGGGGGTTTTGGGCCGTGCAAGATGGTCTTCATTGAAGCGGAAATGGATGCTTTCGATGCAATGTCAACCGGTCATGAGACGTGAGGTTGAGGATCACCAATATCACCTAAGCAATTTTGTTCACGATTGATGGTTCCTGATGGTACGGTTGGGAATAACTCTGATTAAGAACGTATTCCTAGAAGACATGTAAGAAAATTATATTATATTTTAAAATAAAAGAGAACATGGGTTGAACTTCTGCCTCGAATGACCTGGTGAACTGACCCTTGGACACTCTACCACTTGAGTTGGGCATTGGGTTTGGATATCAAGTAGGTTTGATCAGTTTAGGCAAGTAATTTTTTCTCATAGCTAATTTAGCTTTGACTT
>BRYE01000001.1:19721899-19724399 GCA_030159115.1 Actinidia arguta var. hypoleuca
TTTTGTGTCTTTGAGAATATTTTATTTTGACTTTATGCTTGTAATCATAACTTTTTTTAACCTCCATGTTGATAAAGAAAGTTTACCCTAAAAAACTATAGCCACTTCACTTTTTTGAGGATTTAAAAGTCCTCAATTCGATCCTTTAACATTGACTTTAATTTTTTTCCCATCAAATCTTTGATCTAAACACACAACTTTTGAATAATTATGAATAGTATAAATTGATGGTGTTTGGAACTCATCAAATGAAAAATCCTTTATTTTTTTCAGTTTCTCTTGATTAGATGAGCCTGAAAATGTATTTTTTTTAAATTTAAAAAATAATCCACAAAAGACAAAAAAAAAAAAAAAATGTTGAATTTTTTTTGGGGTCTGGACTTTTTTTATCAAATTAAATAAAAAAATTATTTTTCAGTCTCATCTGGTTAAGAGAAATCAGAAAAAGTATGAAATTTTAATCAAAATAGTTAAAAAAATTCAAACAAGTAAATGAAAAACTAAAATATCAAAGAAGCTATTTTAAAAAAAAACTAATTTAATCTAAGCCAAAAGTAAAAAAAAAAATTAGATTAGTTAAAATAACAAATATAAACTATGTTTGTGTATTAAACCCAAATCATAGGGGTGGTTAGCGTAATTTACCATTTTTTAATTGGATGTTAAAAAACAAGAAAAAGAAAAAGGGTAAAATGGGTATTGTAACAATGTATGTTGCTGATCTCATTAAATTCCGTCATTGTCAGTGACGGTTGACTAAGGTCAGGGTATTTTGTGTCTTAAATAGAAACTTCAAAGGAGGTCAGTGTATTTTTCAAAACCTAGAGAACTTTGTGTCTTAAACTGAAACCTCAAGAGAGGTCAGTGTATTTCACCCTAATATTTAATACATACAAACATTTTTTGTTTTCTATTTGAATAATAAGTTGTTGATTTCCTTTATTGATTCGGAGTAAATCTTATGTGCAAACATAATTCATCACTTAGAATAAGGGCTAATTAATCAGAATTGAGCTAATTGTAATTGAGCAAGGGAGAGGGAGCAGTGCGGTAGAGGCCAGAGGAGGGGGAGGAGGTAGGTGTGGCGAGGGGGCTGTGGTGATTGGAGCTGACCAAGGCGGTGGCTGCTGGTGGTTGGTTGGATCTGAAGAAGAGCATAAACAAGTAATTTAATAATTATGAAAATAAAATAAAATTTGAGAAGAGTGTTATGAGAAAATTAGGGTTTGTGAATAGAATCAAGCATCAAACAAAAGAAAAACCTTGCACTATTGGCCAAACCCATCTCTCTCTCTCTCTCTCTCTCTCTCTCTCTCTCTCCCCTCACAGTAGAAGAAGACCAGCAAAACAAAAATGCCCGAAATTTGAACTCGAAAGCGAGGTCTCCCCATTTCCATTAAGGTTCGGGTATATATATTCATACACATACATATATACATCTACACAGGCATCTAGGGAGAGAGAGAGAGAGAGAGAGATGGGTGGAGAAGGGAGAGAAGGGGATTGGGAGTGCAGTGGATGTAGGAATCGAAACTACGCCTTCAGGTCTTTCTGCAACAGATGCAAGCAGCCTCGTCTCCTCGTCGACACCCAAACCCCCGCCGATTCCAAGTGGCTCCCCCGTATCGGCGACTGGATCTGCGCCGGTATCCGATCTCTCTCTCTCTCTGCCTATATATACATACGTACAGTTTTGTATGCTTATATGCATGTATTATATGCGTATTCGTACTAGTTTGTAGTTGGGTGGACTGATTATGGGAATCCAGTAACTAGGGTTGATAGCTTTGAACCTGTTACGGCATGTTGATTTTTCAACCGCACTGGTGGTGATATTGTTCTAGTAACTGCGTTTTTTAATTAGATTATTGTTGGGGGTTGGAATTTTGCTTGAATTGAAAGTGGGAAGAGCCTTAGCTAGAGTTATATATATACTAATGGCGAGTGTCCAGTGATGTGTGTGCAAAACTAATTGAAATTGGTTGATTTTGTTATTTTGCTTTTTTTATTTATTTATCAAGCAGTTATAGTATCCATGAAGCAATTATCCGCAGTTATTGTGCGGAGGGGTATTTTTGACTTGAAAAAGTGTGAGTAGGCTTCAAATTTGGGTATACACCAAATAATAGAATAGATGTGTGTACATGTTTTCTTCTTCCTCTACCTTTTTCTTTTTCTTTTCCCTATATATACATAGATATTTTTTGTATGCTTACATGCATATACCTGTGCATATTCATTGTAGTTTTGGAGTTGGGTGGACTGATTATAGAGATCCAGTAATTAGGGTTGTCAGGTTTGAACCTGTTACGGCATGTTGATTTGTCAGTCACATTTGTGGTGATATTGTTCTTATATTGCATTTTACTTGGTTTGGGGGGTTTGACAGTTTGCTTGAATTGATTAGGAAAGAACCATAATTGAAGTTTGCAGCTAGTGTTTGGTGATAGAACTTGACAATAGCAATGAATGAATAACATCCTTGTATGTGTAGTCTTTT
>BRYE01000001.1:19731899-19734399 GCA_030159115.1 Actinidia arguta var. hypoleuca
TTATTTATCTCAAACTAGCAATATTTTTTTTTAAATTATTATACTTTTTTATTTGTTCTCTATTTTATAGCATTGTGTTTCTTCATATATGAATGCAATGAAACTTTTATCTGATATTTATATCTTATCTATTTTTTAGGTTATAAAATTCTAATGAGTGCTTCTAAGAGATAGTCTTTTTTTTACATAGTGCCCGTAGGCACGGATAATTACTAGTATATATATAAGTAGCATTAGTATAATTGAGGTGGTTGCCATAAACTATAATAAAATTAATATTTCGTGATTTGTGATCATTAAATACTTAATCAAATGAACTACTTATATTTATGATAATAACAAGTTATATGTATTTGCTCAATCTACCTTTACATGCAATACAGTATTTTTATTTTTTCCCATGAAAAATTTAATTAACAGAATTCTTTAATAGTGAAAAATTATAAGTTCTTAATCTTTATTGCATACAACATCAGTCTTGGGACTTTGCAAAGTAAAATGCGTGTTATTTGTACAGATACAAAATAATCCTTAATATTTCAAACCCAATATATTAGGTTTGAAAACACTATTAAAATAGTTAATGTATTAATTAGTAAATCATGGGTAATTAAGACTATTTCAAAATATTATAATCAAATTCTTGTGGTATAAAATTATCGTCCTTATAATTGTATGGATTATTAATAATTTACTATCTATATTAACACAAGGGTATTGTTAGTAGTTAATAAAACTTATACCGTGACCTAATAAATATTATCAATTAATGGTGTCGATAAATAATCAAATTTTTAACATTCACGTTAAATAAATTTGACCATCATTAATTGCAGCTAAATAAGTGTCAGGACACTAATTTAGTGGGACCCATTTGAACTAAACAAATATCATATAAATAAATGGATCGGCTAAATGGAACGACATCGTTTTGTGTTTAAAACACCAAAACGACGTCGTTTTGAACGTGTTGTAACCGGTTGTAAATCAACCGGTTGTAAACGTAGCATCTCTCTTTAAGAAATGCTAAAAACAGTCCTTAAGACTGTTGATAATATATAAAAAATAATAAAAATATATAAAAATATGTGAAGTGTATTAAAAAATATAAAATATATATTAAAAATTATTTTTTTTATTATTTTGTACTATTTTAAACCATCGCAGTAAGCAAGACCGTACTCTTTTTGCTTTGCGTCTTTTGGTAGGAGAGCGTCGGTGGTTCCCAAAGCCAAATGGAATCCCCTTTTCATATTTTTCGTTGCTTGCTTTGTAAGGCAAAAGAAAGTGGTCAGACTTATTTGGGGAAACTTCTATATGCATATCATTTTTTTCTTGGTACCCACACTTATCCTTGGAAAAATTAGGGTTTCTTCTTTTCTCTCACTTGACCGTCCACTCCAATGCTTTCCCACCACCACCAACTACCTCTCCTCCATAATATCGCATCCTTATCCGTCCTCAATTACTCCTAACCCCTCTCCAAAAATCATAGCTGATGTGGGATAAAATCCCCACCCGTTGGTTGATCTAAGCACGGCACATTGTCTAAAGGATCACATCGACATATCATTAATATAGTTTTGGTCGTCTATCGCATCATTAGTTGCTCACCTCGCTAATATATACAAGAGCATACCATTCTCCAATTCGCCAATAGCCGAGGTTGATTACTCTACCTGTTCAGAGATCATCTCCACAAAAACTCCACTTTCATAAGGGGTTTGCCTTTATAAGACTCCTTCTCAACTACGTCACCTATAATTGCGGATTACTCTCCAAATAAAAATTTTCTATTTTATCTCTGATATCCGTGAGATCTCCTTCCATACTGATCCTTCCGAGAATCTTACTGTGATCTTCTCTCACGGCTCTACATTATCCACCTATATAAAGGCCACTCCCTCCATTATAATGAGGTATGATTGAAATTCTTGCATACTCACACTAATAACTTTGTTTCCTTACTATCCTCACCTTGGTTTGATTTGCACGTCGGAGGGAGTTTGAGTGGTCTCACCCCGGTCGATCATGTTCATCTGTTCATCTGCATACGAGTTGTTGCTGAGGTTAAATATCCAGATCCTTGATAATTCTGACTGTTAGTTACTCGCTCTAGATTTCTACCACAATAATAGCGACACTACACCTCTCCTCTATCGCCTTCACTTCCCACCTTCTGCAACTTGTCATGCTTCCCCTTTGTCCCCCAGCAAATGGCGATGAGGACAAGGGCGATGTTAGGAGGGTGTGGTGGTAGGTCTAGCTAAGAAAGGGGAAGAGTGAGAGAGGGGCTAGAGGAGGGTTGTACGATGGGGGGTGAGGACTTGCAACAGCAGATGGGAAATGGGCAGTGGCCAGGTGGGCGTGATAAAAAGTGTAGAATAGTAATTAGATAAAACTGGAATTGCGAGAAAGAAAAAAAAAAGGTTTGGGTGTAGAGAACAAAGGGGGTGCGAATAGAATTTCCCCAACTTTGCCCTAGAAACTAGGGACTAGT
>BRYE01000001.1:19744399-19756899 GCA_030159115.1 Actinidia arguta var. hypoleuca
TGTTTAGTTAGATAGAATGGAATCATATATAAATAAAATGAAAGTAAAAACAAGTTTGGAATGAAATAAAGTGGAAATTATTAAAATTTATACTAAAAGCCATAATTTTTTCGTAGTGGATTTAGTATTTGACTTAATTACTTATTAATAAAGTTTGTCATTCTATTTTGATGAGAATTTACGTGGACAATATTTGCATTATTACTGTTATGTATGTGTGTGTTTTATTTTACATAATAAATGATTTGGTGTGTTGAGTACGGCTTACATACGGAAGATCTATTCGTTAAATTTTTTTTAAAAAAAAATTGTATGCTCACTCTAATTAACTACGTCAATTTTCAACTAATATTATTTTTCAGTTAATTTTTTTTATTTTTAGTGAATTTTATCATAATTTTATACTTTTTTACTTGCTCTTGACGAAAAGATTCGAAAATAAGTTTAAACATTTATCTTTAATGGAGACATTTTATATATAAAAAAAAAAATTAATCAAACTTTTTTACATTTTTAGATTTTTCTGAGGATTCCCAAAAAAAATTTTTTTTAAAAAAAATAATCAAAAACTAAAATGATTGACAATGATTTCAAAATCAAAAGATTCTGCGTGTTTGCTCCGTGGTTATAATTGTCATTAGCCATATATACTTGGTGAGGGCTGAGCCATTGGCTCAAAGCTGTGGTATGAGCGAGCCAGGAAGCCGTCAGACCTTGGTCTTAGCTAGGGTTCACATGCTTACATGTGTCCCATTTAATATACAAGGGAAATTACAAAAAAAAATAAAAAAATCAAGGTTTGACTATAAGAACAAATTAAACTCTATAGTTTGAATTGTAATAAATTGAACATTGCAATTTTAATTATGTAATAATTTAAATTATCTGTTAATGCTCGTATGCCCAAGGCAAGGCTATCGCCCAAAATGAATGAAATGACTTCTTATAATGCTACTATCCCTTTAAATCTATAATCAAACCAATTAACAAGACAAATTAGAGAGTTTGAATTTTATATTTATTTAAAATGACTAAATTTTTATGTCATTTTAGAATGAGAATTATTCAATTAGGGTTTTAAAAATAAAAAATCATATACAACTTGCTTTTAGTGTATTTTGGGCTTGGTTTCATTGACTCAAAGTGGATAGAGAATAATGGATGGTTTAAATTACTTCAAATTAAAATAACAGGATTTGACTTGTTAGAATTAAAATTATAGAGTTTAATTTGTTACCATAGTCAAACTTTGGGATTTTTTCACGTAATTGTATACTCTCTCTCTCTCTCTCTCTCTCTCTCTCTCTATATATATATATATATATATATATATATATATATATATATATATATATATATATTTTTAGTACAAACCGACTTACCGACCATCTAAACCTACATCTTGTCGTGTTGGAAAATGACATCCAATGTTAAAAAAACAAATGAGATTGGTTGGATACATATTGGTATTTACGGACCACATTTCTCTTAAAAGAAACTAATGGTCTATTAAAAATTATACACGCTATTCAAACACATTTTTATTAAAATAAATGACAAAATTTATAGTACACTGTATATTTATAAAAATATTACGATCGATTCGTTTGAGGTAAATATTACAGAGATGTATATGTTAAAAATAGTAAAAAACAATGTATTATTATGCTAATATTATGACATTTTATTATAAATAAAAGTAGAGATGACAATAAACCTCACTCCGTCCTCGCATTGCCTTCGCCCCGATCGGGGCAAACATTTGCATACTTTCGTGTGGATCGGGTGTGGATGAAAAAAAAATATGAAAATCTTTCGAAGATGAGACAGGAATAGTTTTGTATGCCTCTGCCCGCTAGAGTAATACATTTTATTTTTTATTATTTAATATATATTTTTTATTATTTATTAATAATAAATCTCAAATATATATGGACATAATCAACTATTTTTTTTTAATGTCTTGCATATATAAGGAATTAAAAAGACATAAACAACTAGGTTTTTTTTAATAGTCAATTAGTATTTTTGTCTTTGTTTTCACTTTTTTATGGCCTTAAATTTTATTTTTTAATAACTTTAAATGTTATATTTTTAATGTTAACTAGGTGGAAGTTATTCATTATTTATTATGTTAGTTTTTTTATTTTTTTACAGTTGAAAGCAAAATAATTTGTAGTTGATTAAGAAAAAAAAAAGAAATGGAAACGTGCATGGGGCAAAAAAATTCGGATCCCATAGGAAATGGGGATGGGAAGTCATATTAATAGTGGGGACAAGCATACATCCGTTCCCAAATCTAACTCGTTGTCATTCATAAATATTTTTTTTTTTACGATCGATTGTGATAAATATTACGATCGATTATGGCAATGTTATACTTGGGCGCACCATGTGTATTATTTTTTAAGGTGTGTATTGTAGCTCTACGCAAAATCTATAACATAAGACACAAATATTTTTAAATCTTCTAAACTATCTCCCACTATCTACGTTGGGAATACATTTGAGTTAATTTAATGACTGAGTTTTCACATAAGATTATTTTTTTTTCTCAAAAAAATATCACTTTCTTCTTCTTAAAGGTGTGAGGCCACATAGATTGTGATACAATAGCCAAAAAATCTCTAGAGTTTGGGCATATATTTTACCCATTGAATTATTTTTTTAGTGGGATCCACACACAAAAAAAACTAAAACACTCATTTTTTCCTCCTCATTTCTCTCATTCTTCGCCCCCTTCTCTCTCTATTCGCAAGTCACCACCACCACCGCTGCAACCCGCCATCACAGGTACCGCCTTCTTTTTCTCTCACTCTTCTCTCTTTTCCTACTACCACCGCCTCTGTCTTAAACTGCAACCCACCGTCACCACCACCGCAAGTACCACATCTCTCTCTCTCTTTCACGCTTTTCTCTCTTGCTCCACCACCATTGCCGCCTCTGGCTCCACCTCCACATTCACATTACCACCAAACCCAACCAACACACCAAAACATGCCACGCCGCAGCCTCCCCTACATCACCGCCACCCCATTGCAGCCCACCGCACGCCAACCTCTCTTTCTCTCTCTTCCAACGACAGTGGGTTCGGATGTTGGGTTATGATTTATAATTTGGGCTAAGTTAGGATTTTTGGGGATATGGTATTTTAGGATTTTTTCTTTTCAGATTGGGTCAAAACTCACGTTGGCGTTGGCACTGACAGTGAGAGACGGGCTTAGGGTTTGGGTCGGGTGTTCTTTCTCTTTCTCATTCTTTTCTTTTTGTATTTTATTTTTTAAGGTAGTGAGTATTGGATCGATTATTCGGGCACCAGAGCGAAGTTTCCGGCGATAGAACCATTAGCATCGAACCAACGATGGCGTCATCACTCCGTCATGTTGATTTTTTTGGATTTATTTTATTGTTTTGTTTTATTTTTTATCAGATCTAGTGCTAACTTTTTTTAATTTTTTATGCTTATTTTTTAATGATTTGGGCGGTGTTTGTTTAGGTAAAAATAAAACCAGAGGAAGCCAAACTGACGAGGAATGGAGCAAGTGAAGAAAAATGAACCCAAAGCAGATGCCTCAAAAGCTTCGAAGGTCAGTCTTTTCTTAGATTTTTTCACTCATCCATTTTAATTTCTGGGTTGTTTATATGATTTGGTTTGGTTTTGATTCGGTGAATACATAACTTTTTCTTGGATTTTTTTCTTCATCCATTTTGAATTCTTGATTTTTTTTCTCATCTATGTTTGTTCACTCCTCACACACGGTAATCGCACCCCCATCATTGATAGAATTCGAAGTCTCAGAATTCAAACTATTCCGACACCGGAGTAGGATTGAAGAAGGATGAAGCTCCGCCGAGAAAGTGAAGCAGACAAGAGACCTTTCGCCTACGCTCATGTTCGATGACGTAGACAAATATATCTCTATCTAATTTGAGATTAATAGGTTTAATTGGTGACTTTACATTAGTCCAATTTTTATGAGGAACTCTGTTCAATTTTTTTTTTTTAATTCTGAAATACCTTTCTTTGAACTTAAAATTTACTTGGTTTAAACTTATTTCATAAAAATAGAACCACATGGTATAAGATCTGGACGTGTAAAAACACAACATGAGACTCTGCACTGTGTTACATAATTTATCTAATATTTTAATATCAAGTGCCCTCGAAACACGAGATCTTCCAAACTATCTACACTATCTATGATTTTGTCCAAACTAACAACACTTTTTCTTAATTATTATAATTTCTAATTTGTTCTCCATTTTATAGCAATGTATCCCTTATCTGACGTTTATATCTTATATATTTTTTTAAGTTGTAAAACTCTAACGAGTACGCCTAATAAGTAATTTTTTTTTTTTGCTTGGGCAATTACTAGTATATATATATATATATATATATATATATATATATATATGGTCTATTAAAAAACTATAAATGAGGCCATCGGAAACAAAAATTATCCAACCATCTAGCTAATGATGTTAGATCAATTTATTTTTTTGTATGAATGTACTTTTTAACGCGTTGAATAATAAAATAAATGGTTTACATCATCAACCTGGGGTCTGTATAAGTCCATTGATACCAACTATATTGTAAAATTCAAATCTAAAACCTTGTTCCACAAGGGACGCGTAGAGATCCAACATTGTCACCTCTTTAGTTTTACTCTGTCTAATTTCAGTTAAATATATAATTATTCTGTTAAATCTGAGAGTAGTATAAAACTGACGTGACAGTCTTGATCTGTTAAAAAATTCGATCATACGAGAGCATTGTTTTACCACGAGCCAGTTCGCAAATTTAATTTTTTTTTTTAATAAAAGTATCTATTTGTCCAAATCTTAAATACTTATTAATAAAAATACATTATTTATTTATTTTTAAAATATTTAAATTTTTATGTAATTTTCAATTGTTTATGACATTTTTATTGTTAGAAAAATTATTTGGAGATGTATGTTTAACATTTATGAATCAACATTATATTCTGAATTATAAATCACGAATAAAAAACACGAAACTTAAGAGAACTGATATATAGTCTGAGGGTTGTATTGGACACAGTTTTCTTAAGATAAATTTATGCTCTCATTATGGTGTTTATGATCATTGGACGCCCGTCAAACAAACGTCTTTTCGTAAAACAAAAACAACACTATAATTATTTTGCACTACGAGACAAACATTGGATGAACTATTTTTTGACCGACCTAGACACGGACTCGAACTCTTCGAATTAGACGAATTGAATGAAAAACTCAAGGAGAAATGGAGTATACATAGAAGATGAAGTTGTTAGGAAATAATATTATTATTATTTATGTCTTTTATTATTTTTATGTTATTTTAGGTTAGCTTTTATTCCTTTTATTTCCTTGCCTATATAAGGCTTACTTTTGTAATATTCTAATAAGCTTTTGTTAATACAAAACCCTAGCCGTCTCTTTTTTTTTTTGAGTTTGATTCGCAATTGTTGGTTCGTAGTCAGTTCAGATCTGACCTAGTTGATTCGTTTTCGATTTCGTTTTAGTCTATTGGTTCAATAATCGGATCTGTTTGCAATGGCTGGTGAAAGAGATGACTCTCTGCAATCGATCAGTGTTCGATTGAATGGCAAGAACTATTCCTATTGGTGTTACGTTATGAAGAATTTTTTGAAGGGCAAGAAGTTATGGCGCTATGTCAGCGGGGTTTCGATCAAGCCAGCAGATGACAAGGTTAAGGATTATGCAGATCTGTTGGATACTTGGGAGGCCGACAATTCAAAAATCATTACTTGGATAAATAACTCTGTTGAGCACTCTATTGGTACGCAGTTGACCAAGTATGACACAGCCAAGCAGGTTTGGGATCACTTGGCTAAGTTATACACGCACTCCAATTTTGCCCAGAGGTATCAATTGGAATCTGATATTCGTGCAGTGCAGCAACAGGATATGACTGTGCAAGAGTTTTACACGACTCTTACTGGTCTATGGGACCAGCTTGCTCTCACAGAGCCTCTATCTCTACAGAGTAATTCTGATTATATTCTTCATCGAGAAGAGCAGCGGCTTGTTCAATTTTTGATGGCTCTTCGATCTGACTTTGAGGGTATTCGTGGTAATATCCTGCATCGAAACCCACATCCGTCTGTTGATGATGTGGTTAGTGAGTTGTTGGCTGAAGAAACTCGTCTCAAGACCTTGGCTGGCAAGGGAATTCTTGCTGTTCCTAATCATTCTGTTTTGGCTGTCCCTTCGAGATCATATTCTAGCAATCAGAATCAGAATCAGAATCGTTCTTTCCAGAAGCGTACAAACAGTGATGAGTGCAACTTTTGCAAGCAAAAAGGTCATTGGAAAGCTCAGTGCCCTAAGTTGTTGAATCAGTCCCCTGTCTCATCTCAGCAGCAACGCAACCATAAGCCTCCACAACACTCGAATACTGCAGCTCTTGTTCCAGAGGTTGCATTGCCGCTAAATCCCAATATGGTTGCTTTTGCAGATCAGTTTCAGAAGTTCCTCTCTACTCAGGCTCAGTCACACCAACCACCATATGCCATGTCTACTACCTCTTCTACAGGTCTGTCCTCATCGGGTCCCTCAGGTATAACTGCATCCCTGTGGATTTTAGATTCTGGTGCCTCTAACCATATGTCACCAGATTCTTCTGTGTTTAGTTCTACCAAATCTTCTTCTCCTGTTTCTGTTGTTACAGCTGATGGATTTCCTATGCCTTTGTCTTTTATTGGTTCTGTTTGCACGCCTACATTGTCTCTTTCTGATGTTTATTGTATTCCATCTCTTAAAATGAATCTTGCTTCAGTTGGTCAGTTGTGTGATTCTGGATTTTCTGTTCATTTTTCTTCCACCTCTTGTTATGTGCAGGATCCACAATCCAAGAAGCTGATTGGGACAGGCCATAGGAAGGGGGGATTATATGTCTTGGATGAGCTGAAAGTGCCCGTTGTTGCTGTTTCCACTCCTGATTTGTCCTCTTTTTGTCTTACTAAAGATTCTTCTAGTTTTTACTTGTGACATTCTAGACTTGGTCATATTTCGGCCCCTCGTTTAAAATTTTTAGCTTCTAAGGGTTGTTTGGGAAATTTGCATGCTCATGATATTTCCGATTGCAGTGGTTGTAAACTTGCAAAATTTACCGCTTTACCTTTTAATCCCAGTATATCTTTTTCTACTGCACCTTTTCAGTTAATTCATTCTGATGTGTGGGGACCTGCCCCTGTTGTCACTAAAGGAGGATCCAGATATTATGTATCTTTCATTGATGATTACACTCGATATTGTTGGGTTTATTTCATGAAGCATCGTTCTGAATTTTTTGACATTTACATGGCTTTTAGGGCACTTGTTCGTACTCAGCATGATGCAGTTATAAAATGCTTTAGGGCTGATTTGGGCGAGGAATATACTTCCAATGTATTTGAAAGATTACTCTTATCTGATGGTACAGTGCACCAATCTTCTTGTACTGATACTCCAGCTCAAAATGGGGTTGCTGAAAGAAAACATAGACACATTGTAGAGACAGCCCGTTCCCTTTTGCTATCTGCTAGTGTTCCTAGTATTTTTTGGGGGGAGGCTGTTCTTACAGCTATACATTTGATCAATCGGATTCCGACAGCTCTTACTGCTGGAATCTCTCCTTATGAAAGGTTGTTTGGTAGTGCTCCTGATTATTCATCCTTGAAAGTCTTTGGTAGCACATGTTTTGTTCTTCGTCCTGAAGCTGAGCGCAATAAGTTGTCTGCTCGATCTGCTGCATGTGTTTTTCTTGGTTATGGTGAGGGAAGAAAGGGTTATCGTTGTTTTGATCCCGTCTCTAACAAATTTTATGTCTCTCGTCATGTTGTATTTATGGAGCATATTCCTTTCTTCTCTATTCCTTTTCCATCTCATACTGTAACTAAGGCTGATCTGATTCATATTGATCCTTTTTCTGATGATGCCGATGATGTTCTAGACTCTACTGTTTCTTCTCCTAACCCATCTCTTTTGCAGCCTTTTCCTATACATTACTCTCGTAGGTCTAACACACCTACTGATGCTCCCCCTTCTGCGGCCAACCAAGAAGCTCCTGAAGTTGTGGATTCGGCACCGCCTTCTGCCAAGCGTATTCGTAAGTCCACTCAATTACCTGATTTTGACTACTCTTGTTATTCCAGTTCCTTTACCTCTTTCCTGTCTTCTATTCACAATCTTTGTGAGCCTCAGTCATATACAGAGGCTGCTCGTGACCCTCTTTGGCAGCAAGCTATGGATGCGGAACTATCTGCTTTGCATCGCACTGGTACTTGGGATTTGGTGATGCTTCCGCCTGGTAAAAAGGCTATTGGTTCTCGTTGGGTCTATAAAATTAAGACCAACTCTGATGGTTCGGTCGAGCGTTATAAGGCCCGCTTGGTTGCTAAAGGATTTGCTCAACAATATGGCGTGGATTATGAGGAGACCTTTGCTCCTGTTGCAAAGATGACTACTATTCGTGCACTCATTGCAGTGGCTTCTGTTCGTCATTGGCATATTTCTCAATTGGATGTTAAAAATGCCTTCTTGAATGGCGATCTCAAAGAAGAAGTGTATATGGTTCCTCCTCCAGGTGTTGCTCACTCTTCTGGACAGGTTTGCCGACTCAAAAAGGCATTGTATGGTCTCAAACAGGCTCCTAGAGCTTGGTTTGAGAAATTCTCTTTGGTGGTCACATCTCTTGGCTTCTCTCCTAGCCATCATGATTCGGCTTTATTTGTAAAGTCCACTTCTACAGGCCGTATTATCCTTTCTTTGTATGTGGATGACATGATTATTACCGGTGATGATATTGATGGGATTGCTGCTTTGAAGATTGAGTTGGCCCGTCAGTTTGATATGAAGGACTTGGGGTCTCTTCGCTATTTCTTGGGCATCGAAGTTGCCTTCTCGCCTAAGGGTTATTTATTGTCCCAATCCAAATACACTGCAGATATTCTTCAGCGAGCTCGTCTCTCGGACACCAAGACAGTTGATACTCCTCTTGAGCTAAATGCTCGTTATGCTCCTACTGACGGCACTCCCTTACCTGACCCTACCTTGTATCGGACTATAGTTGGGAGCCTTGTCTATCTCACTATCACTCATCCTGATATTGCACATGCGGTCCATATTGTTAGTCAGTTTGTTACTGCTCCTACCACAGTTCATTGGGCTGCCGTTGTTCGCATTTTGCGGTATCTTCGTGGGACTATTTGCCAGAGTCTTTTGTTCCCTTCGACGTCTTCCTTGGAGCTTTCTGCTTATTCAGATGCTGATTGGGCAGGTGATTCATCTGACCGCAAGTCTATTACAGGCTTTTGTGTATTCTTGGGTGATTCTCTTATTTCTTGGAAGAGCAAAAAACAACAAGTTGTCTCTCGTTCTTCCACTGAAGCAGAGTATCGTGCTATGGCCTCTACCACCAATGAGATTGTTTGGCTGCGTTGGTTGCTAGCAGATATGGGTGTCACGTTCTCTGGACCGACCCCTCTTTATTGTGATAATAAAAGTGCTATTCAGATTGCTCATAACTCAGTTTTTCATGAGCGGACAAAGCATATTGAGATCGATTGCCATACTACTCGTCAGCAACTTGATCGCGGCACGATTTCCCTGCCCTTTGTCACCTCTTCTCTCCAGTTGGCGGATTTTTTTACGAAATCTCAAACAGTGCAGCGATTTCGCTTCTTTGTTGGCAAACTCTCGATGCTGCGCGCTGCTGGATCATGAGTTTGAGGGGGGATGTTAGGAAATAATATTATTATTATTTATGTCTTTTATTATTTTTATGTTATTTTAGGTTAGCTTTTATTCCTTTTATTTCCTTGCCTATATAAGGCTTACTTTTGTAATATTCTAATAAGCTTTTGTTAATACAAAACCCTAGCCGTCTCTTTTCTTCTCTATCTCTCCCTTGCAAATTCTATCAGAAGTAACACCAACGAAAAGTCACAACTCTTTACAAAAAAAAGTTACTAACAAATGGATACAACCATTCACCATGGGAGATGCCATTTCGAAGTCAATTGTATTCACATTAAAAATTAAAATTAATTTAAAATAATTAATTTTTTCTAACAATTATAACTTCACAGTTTTATTTCAATTTGACCTGATCGTTTAATCAGTGACTCGTCTGTCGATAAATTTTTGGATAGATACTAATTTTTAAATAAATTATTGATCATGCTCATATCGGTCTGTTTGTTTGCTGCATTTGTAATTTGTTCTGAAAGCAGTTAAGCTTCATTGACTAAACTCCAGCAAAAGCACTAAAAATAGTTCAAATAACACTTTAGTCCAAAGTTCAAGGGGTTATGTATAGATTTTTGTACTTTAAGGGGGGTCATATGTTATTGGGGTTAACTACAGGGGGTAAACTGCAATTACTCCTTTTTTGGGTACATATTAGTTTATTCAATGCTTATTATTTAGGGGGCTTATGGATTAAAGAATTTTTTGTAACTTGAGTCTAGGAAAAAAAATATGATGCAATTGCCCGAATAGATTGAGTATACCTTTCTTTTTAATTAGGGTAAATCTCTCTTTGCATCCCTGCACTTTGCATTAATTCTCAATTTTCATTCTCTGCTTTTAATTTAAAAAGTTTTTCCCTCACATTTTTGTCGAGTCTCAATATCCCCTTCTCTCTATACGGCTTTAGAATGGTGGACGAAAAGAGACCCCTGTGAATTTCACTAATTTTCTAAGGTTTATAATAATTACTGCCACTCCCCTATAAGTTTTGAAATGTAATTGAAATTTTTTATTTTTGAAACTATTATAGAGATTCTCCACTTGAGTTGGTGCTTACCTTTCGGTGTTGGCAAGCCCTTCAAGACCAAAAACCCAGTCGAAGCAGCTGACCTCTCAACCCCACACTTTTTTTGTCCTTCAAGTTCATCGTCGCTGTTATCAAGAACTTTTCGGATTCAGGACTTTCTTGTTTCTTTCCTTCAAATATCTCAACAACCATCTGCCATATTATAAAAGAACAGATACATCAATATAAATATATATATATATATATATGTGTGTGTGTGTGTGTGTGTGTGTGTGTGTATTATATATATACATATATATATATATATGTGTGTGTGTGTGTGTGTGTGTGTGTGTGTGTATTATATATATACATATATATATATATATATGTGTGTGTGTGTGTGTGTGTGTGTGTGTGTGTGTGTGTATTATATATATGTATGTACAAATCAAAACCTACTTGGTAAAATTTAGAAAGATCCAATAGATAACAAGGAGCAAAACCCAATATATGAACTGTAGGAAAACCTAATTGCTAAACAGCCTCAACTGTAAATAACAAGAAGCAGACCCAATTCTAAACCCAATATATGAACTGTAGGAAAACCTAATTGCTAAACACTAAAAAGCCTCAACTGTACATAACAAGAAGCAGGCCCAATTCGTAGATTAAACCAAAACTAAATTTGTAAACTGTAGCAAAACCCGATTGGTTAAATCCAATGAATTGGTAAATTCTACTCCCTTCATCCTAAATTATTTGTTTATTTTTACTATTCTCAACGTCTAAAAAATTCATCTATATTTTTTAATCTATATATATTTTTTTATAATTTTCCAAGAACTAATTGAGATTGAGATCTTTTGTTTTGTGTAAAAAAATTTAAAAATTATTGATAAAAATATATTATTTGTTGATCCGATTTAAGAACGTGAATGTTAAAAAACGACAAATAAATTAGGACATGGGGAAATGAGCGCAAAGATTTGAAGGTTTTTAAATTGGAATTGCAATTTAGGGTTCGAACATTAGTATGACCGTTAGAGAGTGTGATTATCTACCCGTTATGATGATCTACGGTTCAAATTGGGATTGGTGGAAAACTAGCTGTTGTGATTATCTACGGTTGATGTTGTACAGTTCGAACGGTTCAAGGACAGGCTGGATCCTCACAAGTTCTATTCGGCCCAGTCCAACAACAAACTTGTCAATATTGGATTGGGCCTATCTCAGGCCCTCTTTTTTTGGTTGTAATTGGGGGAAAGAAGGTAAATGGTTAACTTACCAAAAGAAGTAAATAAATATATCCGTTAATACTTTTTTAGCAATCCAAACAAAAAGTTATGTATAAGTATTTTTATTTTATTTTGAAACTCGGCTATAACTTAAGTGGTCGTGAGGGGCACCTCGTGTGAGAGATCTGAAGTTCGAGTTAATAAAGCAACGTATTCTAATTTAACTTACTAACCAACCCATGCTATATTGTAGCATAAAAAAAAATATTTTGCTTGAAAAATATTAGAATCTAAATATAGTATATATTTTTTTAGCAATCCTACATAGATAGGGTTTTACTAGTTTTTTTTTTATGGTTCTTTAGTTTATCTGATCTCTTTGGTCTCACACTTATTTCACATGATTTGTATGGCTATTGAATAAAATGCTTATATTATAAGTATTCAGACACATATTATACGTGTATATTACGCAAATTTACCCACAA
>BRYE01000001.1:19801899-19806899 GCA_030159115.1 Actinidia arguta var. hypoleuca
GAATTTATAATATATTTTTTTAAAAATTTCTCCCAATTTATAAAATTTAATGCAAAGTTAATTAACATAACTTTTTTTTGAAAACACTAAAAATAAAAATTTTAAATTTATTATTTGAGACTATCTTTAAAAATTAATAAGGTATTTTTTAGATGTCAAACTTGTACAATACAAAGTTGTTCTATTATTATCCTTACCTTGTTCTATTATTGTCATTTATCCTAATATGATAAATTATATCTATAGGGGGTACTGATATTGTCTTGTCTTTTTGTTTTGGTAAGGTACCATCACCATTGAAGAAAAAATATTGTTCACACAGATACATATTAAGTATTCATATTAGGCTCACTAGATTTTAGTTAAATTATAAATAAAAAATATCTTTTTGTTTTAATTAGTCACTTTTTAATAATAATTCCATCAGTCTCTCTGTTAGAAAAAAACTAAAAAAAGTAGATACTAAATGAATAATTTTTGTTCATTTTTTACTAAAAATTACAGTAAAGTTAGATTTATGGGTTAGTGGTTATACAGTCCGAATAACCGGGTGCTCCCGGAAGAGAATTTAGAAGAAATATTGATTAGAAATTATTTTCTCATGTAATGTTAAATTTATTATGTTAAAAATTATTATTTTTCTTATGTATTTTTATGACAAATTAAACTATTAAAAAATACATTGTTAATTTTTAAGAATAGTCTCAAATAACAAATCTGAACCTTTTTGCTTTAGTGTTTTCAACTAAAATTTATGTTAATTAGTTTGCATGAAATTTTATAAATTGAGAAAAATTTTAAAAAAATATTAAAATTTTTAGAAAATTATAAAATTTGATCATAAAATTTATTTTATATAAAAATGCGAAAGGTGGAAGTAAAAAAATTTAAAAATTTTAATTAATTTTTTTAATAAATAATTAAGATGTGGTGTTAAAAAAATAATAATGGGTAAGACAAAAAGGAGAAGGATAAAATTAGCAAAAATTGAGATTTACCGTCACATGCCCGTGTCAGGGAATACAAATTTTCTTAATATATGTCAATAAAAACATGCATAAAATAGGGATTTTACTATTATAGTTCCTTGGATAAAAAAATGGAGTATAAAACTATTATTTAAAAAAAAATTATTAAAAATTGAAAAAAAAAACAAAAATTAGGTGAAAAAAACTGATCCAAACTGGGAAAAATCTAACAGAACAACGAAACATACCTGAACAGCGAGACCTGGACCAGATTCTGCGGCCACCACATGGCGGCGGGCTGCACCAGGAACCGCCGGAACACCCCCGCCCACCCGAACCCCAACACCTGCGACGTCACCACCACCACCAATGACACCAGAAACGTCAATTCCTTCCCGTAAAAAACCCTAACGGCGCTAACGATGTGAATCGCGTAAACGTTCCCCGCCCCAGAATTCGCGAAAATCGTGACCAGCACGTGCTCCTTGACATTGAACGGGCCCGGGTTCAGCGTGAATTCCCATTTTTGCCCCTGAAAGAAGACTCGACTCGGCATCGCTGCCGCCATGAGGTGGCCGAGCGGAACCACCGCGATCTGAGCGGAGATGGCCGTGATCGTGAGCGGCTCGCGGCGGTACCAGAAGAACTGGTTGAGGAACGAGAGGACGGCGCAGGCGAGGGTTCCCAGGATCCACATCCGGAACGTGACGACGGGCAGGGTCGGGTCGTCGGAAACCGGAACCGTGAGGGTGACTTGCTCGACCGGGGAGTTCTCGTCTCCGTCCGGTTCGGGAGGTGAACTGTACGAACCGTAAGGGGCGAATTCGCCCGATTGGTTCTGAACTGCAAATTCGTAAGAAAGACAAGTTAATTGAAGATTAATTGGAAAGTGAATCGAAGAAGTTAGAAAGTTCTTACTGAGTGGAGCTGAGATTTCTTGAGCTGATTTCATCTTGATTCTCCAAATTTCTCTCGCTCACTTCTTTGTTTGAACTTCCATGGTTTGAATTTCTCCCTCAAGCTCTCTCTCAAGCTCTCTGAAGTTGAACAAGTCTCTGAAATCTCACGTGTCTATATCACTCTCTCTCAATCTCTCTCTCTCTCTTCCATAGTCAAAACTTTTGAGATTCGGTTCCAAGGATTTTCTGTTTTTTGGCGCGTATGATTAAGTGAAAGAATATAGCTACAGATCATTTTATCTAACAACCACTATGTAATTATTTCGTCATTCCAAACAAACCTCAATGTCAAAACTCATGTGTGCAAACATTTCAAAACTGATGTGCTCTTAAATAGTGTCGTTCCTGAATTTTGAAGACCTCAATCTTAATCTCAATTTGAGGTTCCTTGTATTTTTTTTTTTTAGATAAAAAATGAGACTATTATTACAACAAAAATTAACATCTTTTGTGAGCAAATAAAGTTAAAAACTTATAATACACATACAAAATTATTATTTTGATGTACCAAAATATATATAATCCAGTACACAAAAAATCATAATCTTATATACAAAAGTGCTACCACCATACATTGACCATTTAATAATATATACCTAACCACATATACAAAAATATAAATCATTTTTTAAATTAAAATAGGTCTTTTTTTACCTAACATATTGAACTTAAGGGCATCAAAATTGGACTATTTTTAGAGAGGCCCAGACACAAGCCTGCTGGGCCTATGCCCAGGGCCGGCACTGCTCTTAGAGATGGAATGCTTCTAGCCATTCAAGCAAACTACAAGAACTTAGATTAATTGAATCGCATTCCCTTCGTACAATACTACGCGGATCATTTGCTTTGATTATTTTTTATTTGTTATATTATGTGATACATTCAATGGCGAACACAGGGGGCAGGCGGCGCCACGGCCCCCAAACATTTGAAGGAAAAAAAATAAAATTTAATTTTTGTTTTTAGTTTTGATTATTTTTTTATTGATCCATTAAAGCGGTCCCTTATAAATATTTTTATCGAAAAATCCATTGAGAATGTATAATTTAGCCATATTCTCAATAATTTATGCGTCCTCCATTGAATACATTTACAAAACACTGATAAAATGAGTTTAATATTTGATTCAATCACGTTCCACAATTATATATTATACCATATGAAATGTTAAATCAAGACGACCATCACATTTTTAAAAAAGCAAAATAAATTTGAAAAACAATAATATAAGTATTTCTAAATGAGATAGAGAAACAATGGGGAGTATTATAGTAAAAAGTAATTTCCTAAATCTAGGGGATCCCTTATATATATTTCGTAAATTGTGAAGAAGAATTAGGGAGTATTATTAGAGATAATCTTAGTGGTCAGTTTATGAGTTGCCTAGTAAAAGGGATGAATTCAACATTTATCATAAAATTTGGATTGTTAGTATTTATATCACATGTATAGATACCGTACCTATAAGCGAGTATAGATACCGTACATATAAGATAGGTTCTGGATTAAGGATCTGGTAAGAAAAAGAAAAAAAAAAGAGTGAGAGAGAAAAAAGATAAACGATTTAATGGTCATAAACTATTGTATCCTCTAATTTTTTTTTTCTTACCAAATACAGCCTCCTATCTTCCAACACCTCAGTGAGGCTCCGTTCAGTCGTTGTGAGGAAACAAAAAAACTTCAATTTCTTGTATTTTTTCGTTATTCAGTTAAAATTATCTATGAAATTCTTATCATTAACTTTTTCATTATAATTAGTTTTACCTCAAAATTTATCCATCAAAAAGCACAAGATTTTGCATGAATATTTTTTAAGTACTTTTCTCCATAATCGAACTACTATATTTGAGTTTTTCTAAAAAAAATAATATATTAATATTTAACTAAACATATATATATATACCAAAATTAGAATATATACGGTAATATATGTGTGTGTATATGTATATTCAGAAAATAACACATAATTTTTTGTACTCATATGATCTTTTTTAGATATAATTTATAAATGCTCTATAAATTTTGTAATTTTATATATTAATATATATATATATATATATATATATATATATAAATATGTAAATATATTTATATTTTTTATATAAAGACAATGTGTGTAATAAATATCCAAGTAAAAAGGTTTTTCAGAACCTTCATTTTTCTAGTAAGTGACCAATTAAATTTTAAAAAAAATTTCAAATTCAATTACCCAATTAAAACAGACAGAGAAATAAATTTTATTTTTATTTTATTTTATTTTAATTTACTTTTTATGAGAACAACTTTCTCGCACAAGATTGTTGACATCTATATTTAGACGGAGCGTAGCCTCGCTTTAATGGCATTAGCAGTATACGTGCCGGTTTACTGTTGGTCCGAGATGTCTCAGCCCAGGCCCAGTTTGGAGATTTTTTTGGTGGAGTAAGAATCAAAAGAATCAGTTTATTTGGTGCAGTTGGGCTATCATTGGGGTTGTGATTGTAATTTAAGTTTGCAAACTGGGCTTGAAATGAGGCTTTAGACCCAAGCTCAGGTTGGGCCACAATTTGGCACGGATTTTTTCATAACAGAGATTTGTTTGGTGTGAGAGATTTGGTGAGAAATAATTAAAAATTGAAGTTGTATTTGAATTTGGTAGGAAAAAAAAACGGAAATAAAAAAGTGAGACCATCTAACCATTCTCAACCATTGAATCATCTACCTTATTTATTTATTTTTTTATTTTTTTTTATTTTTTTCTTATTAAATTCTTGATCCAAGCATAGTCTAAGAGAAATTATATTGTCTCTTATATTTGAATTACAAAATAGATAAAAAACAGTGAGAAAAAAGTGATAAATGGTGTGAAAGAGAAGTCCTTTAGGCTGTATTTGGATCAAAGAGTTGGTGAGAGAAAAAAGAAAATGAAAATAAAAAAGTTAAATAATCCAACTTTATTTCTCACAAAAAAAAAAGTGAGATTTGGTGAGAAATAAAAATGATTGGTTGCAAAATTACACAAAGGAAGAAAGAGAAATCTCAGCCTTTCATTTTATGTAATTAAACAAGATTTGTTTCTATATTTATAAATGTC
>BRYE01000001.1:19856899-19861899 GCA_030159115.1 Actinidia arguta var. hypoleuca
TAAAATAGTGAAGCCTCGTGCATTACAACTAACGAAAAGATAGCTAATGTTTACCTACTTACTTAGATAGGTGAACATAAGGATAAAACTAAAAATAATTCTTGAATTAATTATTTAATACTCACACAGTCATATGAGGTGTGAGTCTCATATCTAAGTGAAAAGAGTGAGACTCACATGTCATATGCATATGAAATAATTTATTCGGTAATTCAATGAGTATTTCTAACATCACTCGGTGTAGCCGTCGCACGTCATTGCCACTGCTCCTCGTTGTCGTTGCCGTCGCACGAAGATAAGTGTCGCTCCTCTCTCTCCTCTGTCTCTCTTTATTCTCTCACATAAGAAATATTGCATAATACTTTTTTATTTTTTATTTTTTTTTACCTTCTCTTTTTTAATTTTTTAAAATTTTTAATTTTTTTAATTTTTTAATTTTATTATTATTATAATTTATATGATGATAGGATGATTTGCTACTTTATTTTTTATTTTTTTTTGATTATATTTTGTAAGACATTTGTGATTTGTTACTTTAATGAATTGCGTATTATCTCATCTATTAAACGTATATTATATTTTCTTTTTTATGTCGATAAGGCGTGCACCTCACGCCTGAAACTCCACAAACTTTTACGCCTCGAGCCTATAACCCTGGGACTAACCATTCTTTGTTGCGTCATTGTGGTCATTCATGGCCTAGGTACGCCAAACTCTTCAATATGCAACACGGGACTAGGGGGTTATGCGCAGCACTGGTCACGGTCATGCTGCCTTAGGCCTGTCCAACGGAGAGAGTTACTGAGCTATTGGTCTCACATATGAAATCTTGGGGATTAAGGCAAATCTTAGCATCATGTTCTTTGCTAGCCAAAAAGACCAGATTAATCACACCCTCTATAAATAAGACCTCATGCTGCTTTTACTTATTACAGAGAGACCTTAGCTTTCATCATTCCACAATGTTCACATCTCTCTCTCTCTCTCTCTCTCTCTCTCTCTCTCTCTCTCTCTCACACACACACACACACACACTGCCTTTCCATTTTTCCAATGTTTACTGCATTAGATATTCCAATTTCATTTTCTTGTTTCTGAATTTTTGTTGTTTTACTTGGATTCTTTATGTCTTACTCATAGTTGTAAAAGGCGCCTTGATGCACCCAAAGTTGCGTACAGTGCGCCTCCTCGTGGGTGAGACGCCACCACTTCAATAAGGCGCATGAGGGGCGCAATTCAATCAACAGATTCACCGATCAATTGACTGAAATCTGGATCTGTCATTGCCGTCTGCTAGTTGCAATCACGACTGGATGTGTCATCGCCAAGCGACTAGATCTGCCATCACCGTATGCAGTCTAGTCGTCGCTGCTTGTCATCGCCGCCAACTGTCCATGGAAGGTAAGCTTCGAGCCTCCACCTCTCTCTCCATCTATCTATCTATAAACAAGAAAACAAACAGTCTAGAAAAAAAAAATATATATATATATGTATTTGTTATCTTCTTGTATTTGTTGGTAGTGGTTCTGATACCAAATGAAGATAGGATCTATGAAAACAAAAATACTATAATACCTTTTGATTCTTTTGGATTGCTGTTGATTACAATGAGAAAATATTACAAGAGAAGAGTGTTTACAAGAGAGATTGTTAAATGATGCCTTACAATGAAATGAAAAATCCTCTTTAAATAGAAAATTAATACTACTATTTGATCACTATTTGGATTTGAAAGAAAATTTTGAAGTCCATCGAAAGTGAAGTCAAATCATCTCCTGTTCACCCCATGCTACTAAATGGATTGTCGGTGAGTTAAATTTTTTAAGAGTTTAACAACAGCTTATTAGATCAAGAGAGTTTTGTAACCTGATGATTTCCATGTCAATCAAAATTACATTCGGACCAACTCCTCTACAATATTCCTCTTCATTTTGAATATCCTTTTTATATTGTTTTAATCGATTAACTCTTTTAATTACCATTAATCTGGATGGTCGGGAAGTGAGTAATATGTTTGGTTGAATGAAAGCTTGGTAGTAAATTTTTGGAATATGGATTTTAGGTCGATGGTGTTTATCCATATTGTTTTTGTTCTTTGTCTGAATTATCTATAGAGGAATCTCTGGATCTTGATTTTGATGATCTTTTTTAAGAGGTTCTCTCTAATTTGTTAAGCTTCTGGGTTTGGACTTCTATGAAAGAATCCTAATAATCTTCCCTAGTCCCAAAGTCATCATCAGAAGGCTTACTATTTGAGATATTTGGATCTTGAGCTTCACCAGTTACGGTTGAAAACTGACCAATAGGAGAAAGGATCATGGCCTTCTCAGAATCCTTGTTTGATGAGCTTGCTTCTGTTGATAATTGTTGAAGATTTTCCATGAACAGGCTTTTGATCATAACTAACACCTTGATATGAACCTAAACTAGAGAGAGATTGGATTCTTCCTTCTTCACTGCATTTGCTAAAGCTTGGAAAATGCTAGAGGGAAGAATGGGTTCTTGAGATTTTGGATGCTAGGCCTCATAAACCTTCTTATATTCGTTGGTAGTGGCTTTGATTAAAGATATTGCTTCCTCATCTTTGAAACCATCCCACCATTTGAACCAAAATATCCTTTGAAGAACAGGGCAATTGATTGTCAAAACTGAATTGTAAATTTCATTTCCAACACCATCTTGATCTGATAAGCTATTGTTAAACTCTTCAAAATTTTAACTCACTTATTAGCATAGGGTGAACAGGAGATTGATTTGACTTCATTTTCGGTGGACTTCAATTTTTCTTTCAAATCCAAATAGTGATCAAATAATATTATTGTTTTTCTATTTAAAGAGGATTTCCATTTCATTGCAAGGCATCCTCTAGCAATCTATCTCTTGTAAACACTATTCTCTTGTAATATTTTCTTATTGTAATCAACATCAATCCAAAGGAATCAATAGGTATTATTTTAATATATTTTCATAGATATCTTCATTTGTTATATATATTTTGTTATCTTCTTTTTTTCTAATTTTCCTTTTTTATCTTTTTTTTTTCTTTTTCTTTTTTCTATTTTTATCTACTTTTTTCTATATTTTTATGCTTTTTCCCCCGTTTTTATCTATTTTTTTTGCTTTTATCTACTTTTTTCTATTTTTTATTTATTTTCTTTTTTAAAAAAAATTATTATATTTTCTTTCAAACGTATATTATATTTTTTTTATGTCGATAATGTGTGTCTCGCTTCAATAAGGCACGCGCCTCCGTGTGCCTCGCGCCTTTAATAACACTGCTCAATCCACGGTAAAGATCAAACTGAGTTCGTTCAAAGAGTAATAGGCGTGAAGGGAGAGAGTCTTCGCAGCTGGTGGGACCAAGTTGAGAAGATTTCGGTTGGACTCAACTCGAGAGTTGGAGTAGAGCATTGACCATGGGTACCGAGGTGGTAGTTCGGTTAAGCCTGACTTCCTCGCTGGGGATTAAGCTAATGTGGAAATAAGAACTTGGAGTGAAAGCCGAGTAAGCTCACTCATGCGATGGACCGAATATAAGGTTTTGCTTTCAGTCAAGATGAGACAAGAATAAATGAACTACTCAAGTCGTATACCTTGACATCTCCCACTTCCTAATAAAGGAAGCGAGAGATAGGGAACAATTGTAAGGGGCCAAAAATGAGTTTAATTCGTACTGGCTAACTCTAGGCTCGTCGTTGGGCTATATTGACTAACTCTGGGCTTGACGTCGGGACGAACGGGCTCAATCTATGAGGATTGGGCTAGGAGAGTTGGGCCCAAGGCGGATGTCCGTGCCCGTGGCAGCGCCGACCAGAAGAGGCGGACTTGAGAGCAATTGCTATGGAAGTCGGCGGGAAAAGACAGATCTAGCAAGAAGTCTTCTCCAAACTAGGGGAGGATATACTTCCTAGTTAGGAAGGGGAGAACCACGGAGATCTCGCTGGGAAGATGGATACGGTGTGAGTAAGTCGAATCCGATAAGGACTCAATGAGCTAACCTATAAATAGGAGGACTCACAAGTTCTCTGATAGCTCTCTTGTTCTCTCCTCTTTTGTATTCTTACTCTCACACCGGAGGGTCTTTCCGGCCAGAAAGCCTTAATGGTGTTTGTTGTGGCGTGCAAGCAACCTAGGAGGAGTGCGGCGAGGTAGCGCAGAGGTGTAGATCTAGTGAGATTTACCAACTCACAATACTAAAGTTAAACTTTTCTGGGGAAAATACAAAACAATATAGATTTTCAACTTCATTACTTTTCCATTTCAAAGTTTCTTTTATATCACATGCCATAGGTAATTAGAGGTTAAAAGATTCATAAATTCACCTTTCTCAGCAATCAAAAGGTGCATTATGGAAAAAATATATTACCAAATCTTACAAAAATTTGGAACAACATTAAACAAGTTGGGTGTTGGAAATTTCTTAGTAAGCAAATTATTAACAGATCATTTGTTTTTCCTTACTGGTAGGCAATAACAGAGTAACATCTCCACTTCTCTAAAGCTGATAAGTTCATGAAATAAGGTGGAGACGATCATAACCAAATTTTTGTTATTCCATTACTAAAATAGAAACTTATTAACAGATGCGTTAATATTTTGTTACGGTGATTAATGTAAATAAACCATGGTTATTGTGCAGGACAGCAGAAATTCACCCATAAAAAAAACACATATCACTTTACCTCAAGAAGCCCCTATAACACAGTCACACATGCTTGCAAGAGCACACACATACACAAACAACATGATAGAGACATCCTCCTAGGCCGAAGCACAAAAACCAACTAGTATATGAAGTCAATTTGTTGCAAATGTAAATTGGCTAATGGCTGCCCATAATCATTATCAACATCTAGGGTTACAATACCCGTGTATGTATTAAGATCTGGTTTAATTTGATAAAAAGAGTGATCATGTTTAATGCTTTGCCCCCAAAAAAGGATCATGTTTAAAGCATAAATTGACAGCTTAATAAGATTGTTATTAGAAGACCGAAACAC
>BRYE01000001.1:19896899-19899399 GCA_030159115.1 Actinidia arguta var. hypoleuca
TGTAACATTTTTTTTACAATTCTTAAAGGTCTTTGTTCCCATCTAGGCCTGTCAATGGATAGGATCGCGTGGATCCGATCCCATCCGAATTAAAAAAAATCCGAATCCGATCTGAATCCAAAAATGATAAATCCGTTTTACTGAAATCTGAATCTGAGTAATATAGATATCCGGTCCAAAAATCTGATCTGATCTGTTATCTTTTTTTTTTAAGCTTTCATCAACTACTATATTATGCTGCCCCCCGTTGTATCCGGTCCAAAAATCATGAGGGTATGCCCAAATTCTCTACAAACCCATTTTCTAAATCACACCATCACACGCATACACCTTTTTTTTAAAGCTTCCATGAACAGGGCATACACTCTTTTATTTTAAGGCTAGAGGAGAGGGCAAATTTCTTCAAAAATTAGGGCTAGAGGAGAGTGGAGAGGAGTGGAGAGGAGAGAATACCTTGTGATGGCCGGAGTCGGACTCGAATCAGAGAAGGATGTCGTACGATGGGCAGAGTCGGAATCGAATCGGAGAAGGAGATCATGCGATGGCGGTCACCGACTAACTGATGGTGGCGACGGCAACAATCGAGAGAGAGAGAGGGCTAGCTGGCTTGGTTAAAAAACGATATAAAAATATATACAAATTCGGATTAAATGGGTTAACGTATCGGATTGAATAAATATCCAAATCCGGTCTGTTAAAAATGGATTTTTGGATTTGGATTAAACAAATTTTGGATCGATTTTTAAAAAATGGATTTGGATTTTTCTGGATCAGATCTGAGTCAAATCCGATCCCTTGACAGGCCTAATCCCGTCCATGCTCTTTTAGTTTTTATAAATACTTGAACATAGTTTATTTGTAAGCCAATTTCGGTTTTAAGCTGTTGGAAATTGTGATACTATGAAGCTTTTGATTTCGATGACTTTGATTGGTTTGTTCAAGTGTCAATAAATAAGAAATCAGTTTGAAATCTTCATTAATAGTAAGATACAATCATTGATTGATACCGGCACTTTTACAGCTTGTTATTTAGTTAATGTTTTTTCCCCATTATTTTACTCCTCATTTCAAGGTGTTTCTTATGTGTTCGCTTATGTGTGCTACTTGTCATCTAAAGCATCCTTCTTGTGTTAATTAATTGTGTGCAATCATTTGAGCTGCATAAGTGTGTATAACTTTCACTCCACCCACTGATTTTTTGGAAGTGTAATATAACGAATTTGGATGCAGCTGTAGCTATGGAGAGCGAAGAGAAAGCTGAGCTTGTGAGTCTTCTCAACGTTCTTCCCCCTGTAGAGTTCTGCTGTGTTTATGGCTCAGCTCTCCATCCAAATAATAGCGATAAGGTTGACCTTTTTCTTCACCCTTTATGTTATTTTTTTTATAATATTGAGATTCATTTTCTTTGCTGGTTCTAGATTGATTAAATAGTTTCTAATTTTCAACTGCTTGCATTTTCTGTTCGGGTGGTTTTTTCAATATAGTCATCGATGGTAGATTACATTCTTGGCGTATCAGATCCTATGCAATGGCATGCTGAGGTAAGTGTTGAATTGCATTCTTCATATTTTCTTTTCTTTTCTGATCTGTTTGTGTTTCAGGTTTTACCTCTTCTGCGAAGAAAAGAATATTTGAGATTATAATAGATTCTAATTTTGCTTCGCTTACCATTAAGAATATCAAAATGAACCGAGATCACTATGCGTCATGGATGGTACACCTCGGCGGGGCAAAGCTGGTGCTGCTCTCTCTCTCTCTCTCTCTCACGCACACGCAACGATACTTCACTTTCTTTTCCCTTCCTTTCTTTCTTTCTTTCTTTTTCTAACTGTTACAGTTAGTTCTTAACTTCTAAGGGAGTTCTATTTGTTTGGTTATCTCAGATTACTGAAGTTGCAGATCAAATTGGTGTGGGAGTGCACTTCAACCCATTTGTCACTTGGAAGGACAAGGTACTGAACTTCAAACCATTTCTAACGATGCATGTTGTGTGTCTCCTCTATGTGTTTCACCTTTATTTATTACTTGACAGATATTCAAGTATGGAGTTGTTCGAATGGATGACTTGATTCGGGATGTACTGAATTGGGAGAGGTTCTACTTGGGCGGTCGTTTACAAAAACCTGTATGTCTTACCTACAAGAGTTGTTTTTCCCACATTTTAACATATTTTTCTCCTTATGATCACAAATCCTTTATGATCTTTTTATAGTTGGATTTACGTTAAATTATTAAAGCAAAGATGTCTAGATTGGCTACTATATAATTCCTTTTCTTTGAATCTAAAATCACAACATGATTAGAAGATATTGCTGCCCCATGTAATCTTATTCTTGGTGTCAAAGGGCATTCAAAAACCTTCTTGTTATATAGTTATTGGTTTAAGACAGATTCTGTTTTGTCTCTATCTTTGTTGTGGCCATCGGCAAGCAGAAGCCCTCTCTCAATGCATGGAAAAAGAAGTCAAAAGGAATAGAGTTGCTCAATGTTGCTAAAGAAT
>BRYE01000001.1:19916899-19924399 GCA_030159115.1 Actinidia arguta var. hypoleuca
TGGGACCATTTTAGGGTTGTGAATAGTTCCCAACGAAAGTAACTTGGACACTTTCATTTGGCCCAGAAAGCCTTCTTTGCATGGTTTGGGGCACAAGGTTTTTTCAGGCTTCCAAAGTGAATAAGTCTTTCCTAACCAAGTAATGTTGCTGCTTCAAATATGTTGCTTCAAAAGACTCCCCATAAATATTATTTTGGGAAAGGAAAACAAGACTTGTAACAGGCCACATAATTATATATGCCCTGATTTCTGTATCAGTATCTAATTCTAGTCTTCCAGCAAGATTCTTGCAGTTTAAACACTATACCTGATGATTGATGTGAAAGGGAAGGATCACCATTAGGCTTCTCTTTTGCAGCAAATCAATTGATTAAGAATTTCAGTGGTCTTGATTACAACTATTGTCCTGTAATTATAACGATTTAGATATTGTAAAAGGTTGAAATTTTGTTGATTATAGAAAGTGTGGCTTTGGCTTTAATTTTTTCCATGTTCTTTGTTTATTCATCTTTTAACCAGTTTCTTACTTTTTGCAAGAGCAGCGGGTTATCTGTCATGCTCTGATTAATTTGATCTGGGTGAATGCCCCTTCCATGCGCACCAATATTTATGGGAGGAAACTCCTTACCTTCGTCAAAAGCGTGAAGCTGCACCAACATGCATAGCCATTGATGATTAAAACGTAATTCTTTGAAGAGTTCTCAAAACCTCTAGGGTGGGCGGTATGTATATCTTTTTCATTACTGTTTTTTCTCTTCGAAGATACTGTGATCCTTGGAAAGCTGTGTTGATTATTGTTGTTAGTGATGATTTATATGTATATTAATTTCAGAAATTTGTAGTTTGTTGTCCATAAGGGGGTTTGGGAGGGGGAGGGGTCTGTAATGTATCGAACCCCATAATGGTAGGGCTTCCTGGTTCCCACTGTTGTGGTTATATCATATGTTTTAAGACTCTTCATTTTGCTTTGAATAAGCAGTGATTATTTGCACCACTCTTTCGACTTTTGAAGTTTGATCTATCGGTAGATCTTGTAGTTCATTTCGTAAATCTCATATTTCAATTAACTACCATCTGTGAATCCAAAACCTAATTTAGGAACAAAGATTTTTATGGGGGCCTGTGCTTTGGCTTTCTTGTACATCCCAAATTATGCTCACCTACCCTAACATTGGCAAAGATGGAGGATAAATGCACTATATATGTACAAGATTACTAACAATCGCTATATCACCAGTCCGTACGAGGGTTTGTCGTGGCTTTAATCGAGCCCCTCGCTAGTGGACAATGAATTGGTTATTCGAAAACACGATATACACACACACACACACACACACATGTGGAGATGGATTGTCAGGCATTTAATGATATAGTTTGATGTATTAAACAGAGAGACGTAGCATCTGGACAAGGGTTCAGGTTTGTTCAGGCAGAGGTAGGTACTCGTCAGTCTAGAGGATCCCACTTTCTTAAGTTACTAAATTGCAAGGAACTTGGTCACAACAAGAGGTCATGTCAAAGAACCCCAGTCAGAGATAGGACTGTAACCAGAGTTCAGGACACCCCAATTGCATCACATGTGATGTATTAAGTTATCAAGTTTTTGATGGCGTATGGTGGCTTTTATTTTTGTAACTTTTATTTATGTCTATTAAATTACTAACTTTATGAATTATATGTTAAGGACCACAAACAACCACCATTCTATTTCAAGGATTGTCACTTGCTGAAGGGTCTACCCCTTCAACATCTAATCCTGTTGGAAGAGG
The DNA here is from genome assembly GCA_030159115.1 of Actinidia arguta var. hypoleuca. NCBI lineage: Eukaryota > Viridiplantae > Streptophyta > Magnoliopsida > Ericales > Actinidiaceae > Actinidia > Actinidia arguta. Next base: position 19,918,669 of record BRYE01000001.1, read on the forward strand.
ATTAGTTGGAGTAAGCACACTCCATAACTTTAGTTGCATATTGCATTGTATTTGTAAAACTTGTCTAACACTTTATTGTTTCATCTTTTTTTCAAGGCTGCTAGAGGTAAAGGAAGACAAATGGGCTTAAGCAGCGAAAGAAACACTCGCAGACGCAAAGGTAGAGGCAGGGCTGGTAAAGGCACAGGTAGGGGTGGGAGATGATGAATCTTTTCGCATGAGGTATGCATTATTACCATTTGCATGGCCTGAATTATATATATATACACACACATGTGGAGATGGATAAGTAAGCCTTTCATGATATAATTTGATGTATTAAACAGATGGAGGTAGCATCTGGACAGGGGTTCAAGTTTGTTCAGGCAAAGGCAGGTACTAGTCAATCTACAAGATCCCACTCTCTCAAGTGTTCAAATTACAAGGAACTTGGTCACAAGAAGAGGTCATGTCAAAGAGCCCCAGTCAGAGACAGGACTGTAACAGGAGTTCAGGACACCCCATTGCATCACAGGTGATGTATTAAGTTACCAAATTTTTGATGGCGTATTGTGGCTTTTATTTTTGTGCCTTTTATTTATGTCTCATAAATTACTAACTTTACGAATTATATGTTAAGGACCAACAAACAACCTCCACTCTATTTCAAGGACTGTCACAAGCTGAAGGGTCCACCCCTTCAACATCTAATCCTGTAGAAAGAGGATTAGTTGGAATAAGCACCCTCAATAAATTTAATTGCATATTGCATTGTATTTGTAAAACTTGTCTAACACTTTATTTTTTCATCCTTTTTTCAAGCCTACTAGAGGCAGATGAAGATAAATTGGCTTAAGCAGGGGAAGAACCACTGGCAGAGGCAGAGGCAAGGCTGGTAGAGGTACATGCAGGGGTAGGAGCAGATGAATCTTTTCCCATGAGGTATGCTTTATTGCCATTTACATGGCCTGAATTATACACACACACACACACACACACACATGTAGAGATGAATTAGAAGGCATTTTAATGATATAGTTTGATCTATTAAACATAGGGCGGTAGTATTTGGACAAGGGTTCTGGTATGTTGAGGTAGAGGAAGGTACTAGTTAGTCTTTAAGATCCCACTGTCTTTAAGTTCAAATTGAAAGGGACTTGGGCACAACAAGAGGTCATGTCAAAGAGCCACAGTCAGAGCCACGACTGTAACAGGAGTTCACGACACCCCTATTGCCTCACAGGTGATGTATTAACTTATCAAATTTTTGATGGCGTATTATGGCTTTTATTTTTTTGTCTTTTATTTATGTCTCGTAACTTTATGAATTATATGTCAAGGACTAACAAACAACCCCCATTCTAGATTGGTTTCCTGAAAACCACATTGATCCCCTACCTTTCCCGAATATCGTGATTAGCTGAGCTTTCTTTTCACCTCTTGAAGTGCCCTTCTCCTCAAGGAGTCGTACCTGCATTTCATTCTGCTTGATGGACGTCATTCTTTAACCGAGCGAACATTTTGACACAGGACATGACGTCTTGGAGATCGGCTGAAGGGCTGAGAGTCAAGTCTTCCCAAAGTCTTTTTCTAGGAGTTAGCTCGAGCTTGTAACTAGTTACCGCTAACTCCTCCGAACATTCTTCGATCTCATTATAGGTCTCCCAATAACGCTTGTTGTAGTTGCGGAGTGACTCGTTCTTGCCTAAGCGTCAGGAGAGAGCCAAAGCCCTTTGGCGCTTTCGTGTTTATGACGAACCGAGCTGTGAATGACTCTGTGAGCTGGTGAAAGCTTTCTATTGATCTCGTGGGCAGTCGGTTGAACCACTTCAACTCGAGATCCCCTCGGCTCGATGGGAACACCTGACACATTAGCGCGTCCAGGTGATTCCAAAGAGCCACCATTTGCCTAACATGGCTGATGTGGGATCTTGGATCTGACTTTCCATCGTATAGTGTAAACCTTAGCGGAGTGAATTTTTCTGGTGGATTCATTTCCTCGATGCCTCGGGAAAATGGCGTCTGGTTCCTCGAGATTCCCTTGGCATGGGTTTGTTCGTGCGAGCCACTGATCCTGCCGGGACGACGATTTTGCCCAATGCCTCTACATTTCGTTTATTGAGTTTATCTCGCAGATCACCTTCTTGATTTTGCTTGGCATTGAGTATTTCGTGAAGTTCCATGCTAGAGTGGGCTCGGCGTGGCGACATTCTTCACTTGCTCGATGCCACGGATTTGCTATCGCCTGTCTCTTTAAGTCCTCGTATGACTCGCGTTACTTTTCCCTGCGAGCTCCCTGAGGCGGATCTTTTAAACCTCCAGACCTCCCCTCTGAGGGTCCTTATTTCGCTGTTTGGGCCGGCTTTATCAGTCTATTACTAACCAAGATCTATGCCATTTCAAACCAACTAGTTTTGCAGGTGTTTGATGGTTATGTCCCTGTTGTCTTCTCCCTCAAGGAGCAACCAACTTGATTTCTGCCTAGAGGCAACCTTGGTCGCCCTCTAGGCATCAACCAGTAGTTTAGCCCCTCCGTCCCCAAGAGTTCTGGGAGCATGAGGATGTTCCCTATGGGTTTTTTGATTGCCTGGATGGTTGTTGCTTTGCGATGCCATAAGAACTGACCCTGCAAATGTCTGTAATCGATTTCCCACAAACGGCGCCAATTGTATGGTGTGAATTTACAGAATCAGAGAAAGAATCGAGGATAGACATTTGCGATGGTCTTACAGCTGAGCGGGTGGCTGTAGTTGTTCACCAGTCGACTAGGGCCTAGCTACGACACAAAATAGTAAAAACGGTTGTCAGAGCTATTTTTAGAAAACAGTTCTCCGACGGTCAAGTTAAATGACAAAAAATGTAGAGAGAGAGAGTATATCCTTCACCAGAGTGAATTCGCGTACCTTTTAGAGAAAGAAAGGCTGACTTTATATGTCTTGACGCGCCAGCTGTCTTGTCAGTGGACATACTACAACTCGGCGCATTCTCATACGTGTCGACCGTTGTGTCAGTGAGTAGGTGACTGACTCAGCCACGATCTTAGGGCTTGGTTGGTAGCCTGTCATCAAGCTGCCGACATCTCGGTCCAGGTATGGGGATGTCAGAAAAAACTTCGACAATCAAGTTACCTTCTGTCCCCTGACATCCCTCAGGATTATCGCTGGCCGTTGCCCCTCGTCCAAGCTCCGACTTGATTACTCTACCGAGTTTACTAAGTAGCGACAACTTGGGAGTAATAGTAACCTTAGCTCGGACAATGCATGTCTTTGATTGTGTCTGCACCGAGCTCCCGTGCAAAGGACCACCGAGCTTACTTCATAGTGATAGCTCAACGGAGGTCTCTGCCCTAGCAAGATCAGATTCTATCATTGTATAATTTTTTCCCTTACAGTGGGTATAATATTCAACACTTAATTAATTGAAAAGCCTAAAGCGTAATTAGGGGGTTAAAAACCCCAAATTAGCTTAGAGACCCATTTTCCCATTCCATACCAGTGTGTCTCTCGCTCGTTGTCTCTCACTCTCGTATACAATCTCTCTCTCTTTCTCCTCTTAGCTCGCCGCTGGCGACTGCCAGCCACACCATCACCAACCACCACCTCCGCCACCCCCGTATACCAAGGATGTACACTAACTAGGAGTTGACCAAGAGTGTGAAATTGAATGTTTGTATGTGAGAATGGGTGTGTATGTTTTATTGAAGAACTGTCATACTATTGCGTGTGAAGTAGTATGCTTGTGGGTTAAGTCTCTCTGTCTATTATGAATGGGGGGTGGAGTGTCGATTGTGATATTGTTACGTTTTTCTAAAACAAAACCAAAAAGCATCGGTTGGTAAAGTTGGATGATGGATTTGTAAGTTGTAATTGTAGAGATTCGGTGGTGACAAGTATGTACATTATTGCTGTTATTATTGTTGTGGTGGCGAGTATGTAATCTTGTTGTTGTTGTTGCTGCTACTATATTGTTTGTTAGATTGATTTTGAAACGAATGTACGTTAGGATTTGTAAGTTGGGATTTCAGAAACGCCTTTCTAAAACCAAAACCAACACACATTGATTGATATTGTTAGATAATGGATTTGTAAGTTGGAGTAATTGTAGAAAACCGGCGGTGGCGACTATGTACTATTGTTGGGGTGGTGGTGGCGAGTATGTATTGTAGTTGGTAGATTGTTCATTGGATTGATTTTGAGATGTGTACCATTAAATTATCCAATTTACATGGGAGATTTTGCCGAAATTTCTCAAATTGGTAGTTTATGTTCATGTAGATAGATTATTGGAGAAAAAAAATAGTCCAGAATTGACTTAATTATAATAATCTCATGATTTTTCATATCAATTTCATTTTAAAGAAGAGGAAAAATTATAATCTAAACTTAACAAAGAAAATAAGAAGAGGAAAGAGAGAAGAAAAAAGAAAAAGAGAGAGAGAATAATTTTCGCCTAGTTTTTGTTTGAGCCTTTTCTTCTTCTATCCAAATTAGTACTTTTGTCTGGAATTTGATGAAAAAGGAAAACTTATTTCCTCTCTATTTCCTTTTAAGTGCCTTACAAAACCAAATGCTGTTTGGATTAATTTTCAGAATTAGTTTTGCATAATTGTTTTTAGAAAGTTTTTTTGGTTAATGATTTTCAAAAATTATTTTTTGGAGACTTTTCTTAAATAAAAGAATGCATTTTTAGAAAATAATTAAAATGTCTTTAAATTCTCAAAAAATAAAAATATAAAAAAAATGAATATTTTTTTCCCAAAATAAATTCTAAAAAATTACACTGCAAATTTGATTTGAAAATTGACAAAAACATAACCATAAGAATAAAAAAGGTTGGTTATTTTCCCTGCATTTCCCTCTCTTAATTTCCTTCACCTTCCAAACACAGCCTTACATAGCTCTTCACCTAATACTCACCTTCTCCTTCATCCCGAGCACAAAGTTAAACCAAACGTAACCAAATTCTCTATCTCCCGACACATTTATTCTCTCTCCACCCAATCAACGTCAAACCCCATGGGTTCTTCCTCTCTCTGTCCAAGACAGCTCGTTTCTCTCTCCACCCACCGCTCCTCCCTCTCCAAAACCCTCGCCGCCGCAGGTTCCTTCCTCCGGTTCCCAAACTCCGATTCTTGTTTGTCTTCGCCGGCGAAGTCTAACGGCTCTTCGACTTTGAATTTCGGTCGATTGCGGTTGCGCGTGTCGGCGAATTCGGCGGCTCAGGCGGTGGAGCAGTCGCCGAGTGAAATGAGTTCCGGTGGTCCTACAGTCGTCGAGGTCGACTTGGGAGATCGGAGCTACCCAATTTACATCGGGCCGGGCCTTCTTGATCAACCCGATATTCTCCAGAGGTATTCAATTTCTTACTTTGTCGTTGTCCGATTCCATCTAATTCGCAAAACTTTCTTTCTGTGTGTGGAAGTGGAGGGTTGGGATAGTGGGAAAGTGAGTTTTTCCACCAAATAGTGTGATGAGTTTTAGTAGCTTTACATTTTTAATACTAAATGGTTGGTTGGAGAGTTTTTAGAAACTATTATTGTTGGTTGACCGTGAGGATAATTTAGGAATGAAAACCACCATGATGGGTCAAAACTCAAAATTAGCAAACATCAAGCCGTGTATGATACTCTATTCAACCTGATTAAATCAATCAATCCATTGTCCAATATGTACGAACAAAAATCATTCAAAAAGGCTAAAAAATTTGTCAAATACAATTCAACATCTACCAGAAATTTGAAACCCAAGTTCAG
>BRYE01000001.1:19936899-19939399 GCA_030159115.1 Actinidia arguta var. hypoleuca
AACTGAGTGAATCACGGATTTAGTTGACACAAGTTGGTCTTTATTACATTCTTAGAGTGCATTTAAGCTTGTGTAGTTGAGTTTGAGCTGTGCATATATATCTCTGGACTCAATCTGAACATTTAAGCTTGTGTAGTTGAATTTAAAAGAATATATATATGGAAAATTTTAAATGTCCAGAGATATATTCTTCTTGGAGAAATTATCCTATGTTATGCATCTGGGTAGTATAGCATAAAATAGGTATGGACCATATATCTATTATTTCCAAACAAGGACTTCTATTATTATTATTATTATTATTATTATTATTATTATTATTATTATTATTATTATTATTATTATTATTATTATTATTATTATTATTATCCTATGTAATGCAGCTGGGTAGTATAGCATAAAATAGTTTGGACCATACTTCTATTATTTGCAAACAAGGACTTCTAAGGACTTCTATTATTATTATTATTATTTCAAATCAAATTTAACAGATTCCACTGCTTTCTACTGCAATTAACCTTTAATTATATTGAAATGTTTTCAAATATTTATATTGGTAATACTTTTTTTACGAATCAGATGTTTTAATCATACTAACAATATTAGCTATCTTTCAATGAATCCAAATTTAAATCTTTTTGAAATATTTTATAATATTAAGGACTTGAATGAATAATTATTATTTTTATGGGTATTCTAATAATAAGGTTTTGGGTTTTATTTGTAATTTTGCAAAAAAATGGAGTACTGCTTGTAATTTTCTTACTTTGTGTCAACTACGCTAGATTATTTACCCAAACCCTTCTGGTTATATTTCTGGGGTTGGTTTTCTGGAAGCCTAGCTTTTCTCGAAGAGGAAGAAGAGAAATCATTGGTTCTCCTAGGACTTAGCTACGACGTTAATGCTTGTGGAATTGGACATTCTGAAGTAATGAATTCAAACCATAGATACTATATATGAGGTTGTAATAGAGGTGTGATTTGTGGAATATCGTGTCTGTTTGACCTATTTATTTTTCGTAATTATTATGTTTTGTAGGTTTATTTTTTAATCTTGTTGTACCGTGTCATTTGATAAAAACTTAGGGTCGGCATGGCCCATTCGTGCCTTGCCGTAATTTTTTTTATGAATGAGTTGAATGCGTGAAAAAACTAAAATTATTCTAGATTTACTCACATTATTATTTTAATTTGCCAAAATTAAATTCTATTTTTACAAACACTTCCATTTTTTTCAGTATCAATTTGTTACAATGAAAATACCGCAATAAACTTAATAAAGAAATTCACTTTATTGATAATAAAAATTTTGAATAATATAAATGCAAATATAAGAATATAAATGTGAAGAAAGGTTAATGCCTAAATATTTTGGATTTTGAACTACTGGAATATAAATATGTTGTTCTGTGTCAGAGCCCTAACTCCAAAACCAGTGGCCTAACCTGACCCATCACCATACTAGTATTGTGCCCATTATAATCGTGACGTGACGTGTTGACATTCTAACGTGTTATATCGGTGTCGTGCCAGTAATAACCTGATACAATATATGAGGTTGGAATGTTGGATTCTTTTAGATTTGAAGTTAAATGAAATTATTGTACGTGTTAAAGTATCTCTAATAATACTTTTTATTTTTTATCTATATTTTTAAAAAGTAGGAGATTCCTAAAATTGATCATTTTTATACAATCTTCGACAATAATATTCTTTATTTCTTCTTTACCTTATTTAAATATGCTTACTTTATTCTTGTTTGAAGTGACTGTGAGAGGGGAGGAATAGGAGAGAGAAAGTAATTTTTTAGTTTTAGGAAAGTGAATGTAGCACTTGTTATCTACAAGAAATGCTATAAGGATGTTGCTGGAAATGATTTTTGAAATGTCACTTTCTAAATTAGAGCAGAAGATAGGGAAAGAATGTTTGTTGGAGATGCTCTCAGGAGACTTAGCCTCGTTGGCTAAGCTAATGGAACACCGACCTCCAAACGCCACCTAACTGTACAGTGTTTATGATAGGTACACACCGCGTTGACCGCTTGAGTAAGGGAATGTTTATAGGGGGTTTCCAAGGCTATGTTTGGCAAGGGAAAAATGATAGCTAGGCAAATCAAATATTTGGGCTTTTTTTTTATTATTATTATTATTATTATTATTATTATTATGTAAAACAATATTTTATAAAACATACACTTTAATTATTATGAAATAGTATTTAAGCTTAATTTCACAAGCACCCCCTAAATTATTGTCTTTTATTACTTTCATCCCCTCATATAAAAATTAAATTATAGTGATCCCTTAACTATTTAATTATATCACTTACATCTCTTTCATTACTAATTTATTTAAAATAGTGATAAAAATCGATTGTATGTTGTCTATGTGCTTAAATTAAATACCCTTATGTCTAAAATATTATTATTTTTTATAAAAAAAAAAGTCAATACTCTATATATAGGCTTATTTAGTCATTATGAAAATAAATATAACACTTA
>BRYE01000001.1:19959399-19961899 GCA_030159115.1 Actinidia arguta var. hypoleuca
CCGTGAATTTGTTCCTTTTGTTCTATGATTCGGAGCAAATCTATTACACAACCATAATAATACACAATATAGTTCAGTATTTTAAATTGGCAAAATGTAATTTGAGTCAATAATAGATATTGTTAAACTTAACTATTTACAAGGGGTAGACTCCGTATCATATGGGTTCCACTGTGGGAACTCACCTCATATGCGAGATGTTGCATCTAACATTGCTTTTTGCACATAATTACTAATGAACCAAACACAAATCCGAAATGACACAATAATTGATTTAGAATTTTAAAAAAAAATAGTAATACACCCATTAAGATAAATAAACATTATCTCTTTTTAAAAAAATAATTGATAAATAGTTTAATTTTTAATATGTTTAGATTATTACCACGTAAAAAGTAAAATGATTAGATTTAAAAAAATTATTAATAACAATATTTTACTTTTTAAGTACATTTTTCATGAGGAGTACTTAAAAAATAAAGTATTTAAATTATTATTTTAAAATACTTATTGCTAAAAAAAAAAGTTTACAAAGAGTGGTCTTTTGATGCGGGAAAAAAATAGAATATTAATTTATTTTAATGGGTATATTGAAAATAAAAATAAAAATCCTAAATTAAATAACAAGTTTGTCATTTTTTCACAAAAACGAGCTATAGAATACCTTCCATAAAAGTATTACTAGAGGCCTGACATGGCTTATTCTTTTTATATTTATTGGAATTTATTTTTTTTAAGATTTATGTTATATTGAAATTGATTGAAATTTTGGATGTCTTGCATAAATTGGAAATTTGTGGTACCACGACTTTACACCGTTTGTGATGCTAGCGGGGTTCTAACCCTTGGTATCATCAATCATATTATTATACCCAAACTTTTTCGTCTTCGGTGGCCCCACTACCAATCCAGAAGAGGCAATCTTTCTCCGTAACCAGAGAAATAAACAGTTCAATTTAGCATCAAGTCTAGTAACTTGAATATGATTCACAATACTCATTTGATAAAATGATTAGTTAATGACATTGACTAATATATTTTTGGATCGATATTCAATACCACTATTTTTGTTTCCGATTTACCGTGAATTTGTTCCTTTTGTTCTCTGATTTGGAGCAAATCTATTACACAACCATAATAATACAACATATAGTTCAATACTTTGAAATTGGCAAAATATAATTGAGTCAATAATAGATATTGTTAAATTTAGCTATTAACAAATGATGGATCCCCCGCCATATGGGTTCCACTGTGGTAACCCACCTCATATGCGAGATGTTGCATCTAGCATTGCTTTTTGGACATAATCACTAATTAACCAACCATGAATCCAAAATGACACAATACCCACCCTTATCTTAGGCGCTCTCTTTTTTATGCATCTTTTATTATCGTGGAAATCAATTTTCTCGTATCATTCCTTTTTTTTAACCTGTGTCTTGTCCTTAAAAGTAGGTAATGGGTAAAGTTTTGGGAGGATGTTTGGGTGGACAACTTTTCTTTAGAAGCTTTATTGCAACATTTCCGTCGTTGGCTCGCTTCGATCATATTTCCATCACTACAATGGCTAGTTCTCATTTGTTTTCGATTTCTTGGCTCGCTTCTCATCGTATGGGTTCCATGGTTGGCTTGCTTCCATCACAATCTTATGATCGTGAAGCGGTTGAATTGATATCTTTATTGACCATTCCTGATGACATATCCTTGAGACCAAATTTTAGCTAAATGGGTTGTGTCATTTCATTCTTCGGTGATATTTTCATGCAACTCTTTCTTTGACAAACCTATAGGGGTGGGGTTGGCCGAGAACTTGGAGGTATGTCCCATTCGAGAGCCTTAAGTTTGAAATCTTTCAAGTGTTATTAATTCTTAAATTAAATCAGGTCATACGGAACTTCGTCTCAATTTTAATCAGACTTGATCCTCCGGATTAATCGATCCTTGAACCAGATACCGAGTTATAAGAAAAAAGGTTTTCTTTGACAAAATCATTCATAACATAAAAACTATCCAACATTTGCTCATAGTAATCTTATGAATAACAACATTTTTCAAAAGAGAATACCCATATTTTTCTAATTGTCCTCAATGGTGCATTACGTGTAGGAGGAATGAGGAATCGCTGGATTACCTTTTTTTGCATTGTTCAATTGCTTTGATCTTATGGAACCAATTATTTAGAACAGGCAGAGATTTCTTGGGCGATTCCGGCTTCTTTCTCCCAAATCCTAATTTTCTCTCTCTCTTCGTATTTATAAAGAAAAGCTAGAGTTACTAAACACGCTTAGGCTTGTGTCCAAATATACTATTTAGGCTTGGGCCCAATATTGGACTGAATTTATCAAGATGGGTTGGACTCAACAAGTTGTTGCCATCAGTAAAGAAACAACAAAATAACTTTTTGTTATTTCTATATTTCATAAAGGAAACTTAAAAAATGTCAGGATAATATTGGAAAACAACAGCTGGATTCAGGAACAAGAGGCTGTTTTTGATC
>BRYE01000001.1:19966899-19971899 GCA_030159115.1 Actinidia arguta var. hypoleuca
AGCCAAAAAGCTAGTACCAAACGTAAATATACCAATAGCTTTGTTCCAAAAAAAAATACCAAATATATGGAAGGCCAAAGGCTATATAGTTCAATTAAAATTATCTCACATTGTACCATTCATTTTTAATTTTATAAGTCGGATCACTTGCACTTTTACTTGTTTGTCCCTTTTTTTCTCAACAAGGGACGGAAGAAGGCCATGTGGCCTCACGAAAACATACCTCGTGGCCCTTGATTGAAGGACAAATGGACAGAAATGCCACATCTACAACTAATCTAAAGTGTAAAGGGGTTAATTGACACAATTAGAAATAAAAAATACAAAGTACAAGGGTGCAAAGTGTAATTTATCCATAAGTTTCTTAACATAATCAATAGAAATGTGATGTGGGTTTTTGACTCTGAGTTTGCTAATTATAATTGGGCTGTCCTTAAGGTAACAAAAATAGGGTTTCATTTTATTTAGTCACCTTTAAACAAAATTGTGTTTTAGAAACATGTCATTATATTGAAATTTAAAGACACTTTTTTCTTCTACATTTTGAATTACTTCTCCCGTCCCGTCGAAGACTAACAATCACTATTTAAGTTTTATTATGATTGTCATCATAATACGATAGAAGCGAAAAAAAGACATGAGATAGAGAATGAAACAAAAATACAAAGGTGATATTTGGTAACGTTTTTACTTTTTTGTTTTTTAATTTTTGTTTTGTTTTGTTTTATTTTTTGTAAAATAAAAATTAAAAATATGTTTGTGTTCACTTATTTTTAAATTATTTAAAAATAAAAATATGTTTGTATTCACTTTTTTTTAAATTATTTCAAAAAAAGATGGAGGTGGAGGTGATGATGGTGGTGGTGGTGGTGGAGGAGGAGGAGGAGGTGGTGGAGGTGGGTGGCGGCGGTGGTGGTGGTGGAGGAATTGGCGGTGATGGGTGGCGGTGGTGGAGGAGGATGTAGAGGTGGAGGTGGAGGTGGTGGTGGGTGGCGGCGGTGGAGGTGGTGGAGGAAGAGGTGGTAGTAGAGAAGGATGAAAAAATTTTAGATGAATTTTTTTTGAAAATAAAACAAAAACATCTTTTTCTGTTTTTCATTATTTTCAAAAATAGTAAAAATTATTTTGTGTTGTTTTTATTTATTTTTTACAACACAAATAAGTTTTCTGTTTTTATTTATATAAAAAACAAAACAAAAACAGCAAAATAAAAATTAAATAGTTAACAAATATACCCCAATATTCTATATATTTTGTTGTGCCCTAATTTACCTGTTGTTGTTGCTGTTGTCTCTTAAGTTTGGCATTCTCATCCCTCAAATAGGCAACTTCTACCTCCAATTCATTTGTGTAGGCCTGAAAGATGCATAAAAATGGAAACTACAACACATGAATAGACTAGCAGATCAAAATCATATTTCAGGTTCAATTTGTTTGTCCATTTTGAAATCTATTAATATTTAAAGTAATTCTTCAAAAGTTTTAAGTCTTTAAGATTACCTTAATTTCATCAATTTAAAATTATCTAAAAATAAAAAGTGGGCCCTTCATTCAAAAATGTAAGTGTAAAGAATAAATTTATTATATTTTCATAGTTTACGTTTAAAAGTGAAATATATATTTTGAGATATTCTAAAAAAATAAATAAATAAATTCAAATAAATCTATCACATCTATTCGAAAAAACGTAAGTCTAATAATATTTTGACATTTGACTTTTAAAGTTAGGCAAATATTTTAGAACAGATAAAAAAGAATGGTCTCGCTGATCAAGGATCATAAAAAATATTTTATATATATTTTTCATTTTTTAATATACTTTTGCACCCTTAATCTCGCCTAATTTTTAAAAAAATAAATAAATAATGTATAATTATATGTGATGAGACTCACAAAAATACGTTAACGACTCCTACCACATTGTGGAGTGGCTCGTATTATATGAACTCACCGCAAATATGCACAACACAGAAGACAATATCTGTAGTTTTTCTGGGGGGAAAATGAACAAATAAATTGGGAAGGAACTTGTATATATATGTATATGGAATGCATAAAAGAGAGCTACATTCCTGCTTTCTGGCCCTCGATCGAGAGGCTGACTCTCGATTCTTGATCATGCGCTTATGTCGCCGGTCACCGGAATTATTTTCACACTCCGGTAACCTTTTCTTCCCTGTATCTGACGACATCAAATCAATATCAAACGGGACAGCATTCGGAGGAGGCCCATTCAAGACGGGTCGGAGTTGAAGAATCGGGTTCGATCGAAGTGGGTCTGAGTGGCTCAGCAAGTAATTGAACTGGTTGGTGCCGGAGTTCAAGCTCTGGGAGGGGGGCGGAGGGGGCTCCGGCGAGATGCGGCCGCCGGAGGAGGTGGTTGGAGGGTTTCTGTCGACGGGTCGGGCGAGAAAGTCCTGGAAGTTGAGGGCCAGATTGTGGTTGGTCCGGGGCTGGTCGGATCTGGCGAGGTTGTCGGGAAGAGAGGCCAGGTTGATGTTCTCCCACACCTCTTCCATTGCTTTGGAAGAGAGAGAGAGAGGATGCAAGAAGTTAATTAGTCGTTTGACAGCACTTTTTAGTCAACTTTTGAATTTATATTGTGTTTGTTTTAGTTTTAAATATTTTTTTATAATTTACGTCAAAAATCTTAGGATAATTGATTTAAAAAAATTCAAAATAATTTTATTTTAAAATAAAAATAACTTAAAAAAGATACTTAAAAATAATTTTTTATTTATTTTTGTATTTAATAACCCTTTTTTAATGAAAATATTTTTAATTTTTTAATTTTTTAATTTTTCTCATCACGATGAACTTAAAAATAGAATTTAAATAATGAATTATGATATTTTATGCCGTCACAGGCATATTATTTCCATCCTTGTGGTTTCTTGAGACTCCAACATCATGCCAAAATTAAAATCGCCTATATAAAAGAGACGACCAAGCTTTTAAACTGTCGAGCGCCAATTTTGCAAACTCCAAACCATCGGTCACGAATTTTGTACAAATAATTTTTCTTGAAAAAAAAAACTTGTCTGGTATTTGGAAGCAAGGCCGTGAGATAGAAAATACGATCTTTGATCTGCCACAAGATAACGAGTCCGAGTTCAGTCACACCACCGCAGAGAGATTCCGAATTTCTTACCAAAACCAACCAGTTTTGTAGCATTTTAAAAACTTTCTCCAAGTTCTGAGAGCATCACCGACAGACTTGATGTCATCTCTCTCCTATCTTAATTTGCAACAATGATAGATACACACACCTTCTCATAAACACAGTGGGATCCGTCCTAATTAGGGTAGGGCGGGTATCACTGTATTTGTGAGAGGGTGTGTCTACCCTAATTAGGACGGATCTCACTGTATTTGTGAGAGGGTGTATCTACCCTAATTAGGGTGGACCCCACAGTGTTTATGAGAGAATGTGTCTGAATGTGTATAATTTTTGATGTGTACCTATTATTTTTACTTAATTTGTGTTATAGCAGGCCCTCACATCTGGCAAGACATTGTTCATTTCCTATTTATTTTATTATGAATTATGTTAAATTATTCTTTTAAAAATAATGTTTTAACTATTGTTGGGGGTGGGTGGCAAATACCGAAAATAAAAACCCTTATTTTTTATTTTTTTCTAAGAGTTCAACTTTAAATTCTGTGATTCATTATAGCAATTTCTCTATTTAACCGCCGTTCTAGTTTTTGCTACAATGCCTCTCAAGGTATGGATAGGCACTATTCACTCCTAATCCCTTTTTTTATTTATGATTTACTCCTTTTTTTTGTTTTGCTTTATTCAATCACTGTCACTATTCACTCTTATTTATCACTCTTATTTAGGGGTGTCCTATTTAAACTGTTGGAGGAGGTGGATAAAATGGAGTTAGATAAAATAGGAAAGAAAAATAACTTAAGAGGATGTTGGTGATCCTCTAAATGCTAAGAGGTTGTTAGAAATGTTTTGAGGTTGTCCTCTTTGGGTATTTTTTTTATCTTGTCTAGCTGGTTTGATTTTTATTTTTTTTATATTTAATGATTTTTTTTATTATTTGTTCAAAATTTTATACTTTTTCAATTCTTTATAACGAATAAAATCCGAAAATATAAAAATTCATATAACTAGCCCTTCTATCTTGGGAGATACTATTCATCTCCTTGTTATTTTTTTTAAAAAAAAGAATGTTTTAACTATTTTTTGAGGATGGGGGGCGGACACCTTTTAGAATTCAACTTAAAATTATGTGATTTATTTTTTTAAAAATATTTTGAATGAGTATAGATAAAATAATAATATTGTTGGAGTGATTAAAAAAAAGTGATCATGTACACTAAAAAATAGATAAAGTAAGGAGCAAAGAGCATCACCGATAGCTAGGGCTGTTAACGGGTCGAGTTGGATTTGGGATCACCCGACACCTGAACCGAACTGATCGGGTTAGAGATATTTGGGCCCCAATTCGATTCAATAAATGGTCAGATCGGATTGAGTGGAATATGATCGGGTTGGAATCGGGTTGGATAAAAATGTAAATTTTGGTGTAATATTTTGTCAGGTTGAGCGATCAGATTGGACAATTTAATAGCCCGAATCGAATATGATTTGGTTAGTTAAATTTCACCCGTTATTTATTTGTAGAGTGAACGTATTTAATCGGGAACGAATCGAATCAAATCGAATCGATCGAGTTGACGGATATTTGCACGACTAAGTAGCCTTCCCAAACCTCTCTTTTAGACATAGGACAGAGTAAAACACATAAAACTTCTCTACCAGTTCTCTATTTAACTCGTCATTCTAGTTTTTGTTATAATGCCTCCCCCACTGTGGACATACACTATTCACTCCTAATTCCCCTTTTTATTATTATTTACTCTTTTTTTTTTACTCAATCATTGTCATTATTCACTTCTATTTAGGATGCTTTTATTTAAACTGTTGGAGGAGGTGGATAAAATGAAGTTAGACAAAGTAAAATTTAGCTAGAGTAGGAAAT
>BRYE01000001.1:19979399-19981899 GCA_030159115.1 Actinidia arguta var. hypoleuca
CCTCGTGGAGTAGTGTAAATTTGTAGACAGAGATGTTTACATGATACCACTCTTTGGCTAGCAATGAGTGCTAGGAAAAAAAAGCAT
The DNA here is from genome assembly GCA_030159115.1 of Actinidia arguta var. hypoleuca. Lineage (NCBI taxonomy): Eukaryota > Viridiplantae > Streptophyta > Magnoliopsida > Ericales > Actinidiaceae > Actinidia > Actinidia arguta. Next base: position 19,979,487 of record BRYE01000001.1, read on the forward strand.
GAAGAACTACCAAACTTAGGTTTTGCAAGTAATTGGTGGAATCGGATCGGTTTGAATTGGACCGGAGTTATTGATTCCGATTTATGATTTTAATGATTTTATCTTGATTTCAAAAAATAAAAATTGGTATATACATTTGGATTCCAGTTCTGTACTCTGAAATTGCGAATAGAACCAGACAAAATATATATAGGTTTCTTTTGGGTAGAGATATAAAATTATGAATAGTTAAATACTTGATATTGACTTTGTATTTAGAACAAGTGACCATGCTTCCATCACTTTCAATATTCTCACGTCCATCCCCTTATTGTCTTCTTTCTCTTTTATATATAAAAAAAAAAAAGATTTGGTAATATTGAGTCTTGTAATTTTTATTTTTGAATATTTTGGAAATTTTGGCTCGAGAGTTTGGATTAAAATTATACTTTTATACATTGAAATCAGACGAAACTTGAAGCGGACTGATTCGGTCCCGGTTCAATTATGGTTTTCAATTTTGTAGGACCGGTATTATCGTTTTGGTACCTAGTTCTCTAAGGAACCAATCTAAGTTGGACCGCGTGCACCCCTAATCCAATTTCTTTGGGTTAATTTCACTTTTATCCCTTAAACTATTAAGATTTTGATTATTTTGTCTCCTAACTATCAATTGAATCTATTAAGGCCCTAGAATACTTAATTTATTTCTATTATTAGTATATAATTGTCATTTTTCAGCTTAATTCCTAAATATACACGTTGTACTCTCTTCATAAACCTTTTCTTACTACACTCGTTGAAGAGCTTAAAAACATTCTTCTTGGTCTCAGTACACCATCCCTAATCACCCCCATCTTCAAAGTCCCCGGTCCCACTGCACAAACAAAGACACCTTTCCTCGACGCGCCACCATTCCTCTGCCGCCGTTCCCTCCCTTTCCCCACCCTACATCGCCATAGCCTCCCTATTTCATTCGAGACCTTCCTAAGCAATATGAAGGGAGTCTTTTAATATATATTATTGCGGGTCATTCTATTCGTACCTAAGGAATTCTCTCCAGCCTCGTTATGTAATTTGGGTAAATTTTACTCATTTTTTTAAGGGTTTTAATAATTACAATCATATCTCATATATCTAAAATAGCACCGACCTTCTTTACTTTTAAAACTATTATCAAGATTATTTAATGAAGCTAACATTTTATAAAAAATGATAAGATTGTCCTTAAATTTAGAGTTTCTATTTTTTTCTCAATACACAATTAAAATAAATAAAATGATCTTTTTTATCAAAATACAATTCATTTGTAAACTACCCCTTATTTATTTTTTTATAAATAATAAATTATAAGATAGTTGAATAAATAAGATTATTTCAAGAAAAATAGAGAATGTCTATTAATTTTAATTGGTGTGCTAAGAAAAAATATAAAATTCCTAAGAATAAGGGTAATCTTGTTGTTTTTTATCAAAAAATTAGCTATTGAGAGAAATCTTGATAATATTTTTAAAAGTTAGGGATGTTAATATTTTTTTTAAAAATTACAGAGAAGTGATTGTATTTATTAAAAATCTTAAGGGAGGTTAGTGATATTTTACCCCTAAGTAAAAATTGGGGCGAAAGAGAGATTTCTTGGGTCCAAATAGAATCACTTATATTGTTGCCTTCTCCTTCATTTATGAAATGTCTACTTTGCCCCCCAAACCGGCAATTTTCCATCCATAAAATCAACAAAGTCAGGCTAGTATTTCAAAAGGCCCACAGAAATTGGGCCAAGCTCTTATAAATAAATCAGCCCACCTTCACTAGCCCAGTTCTTGATAGTGGGAACATAGGCCCACAGAACATTTCACTAGGCCCTGTTTGGATTCATTTGTTCCAACATCATACCTTGTCTTATGCCAAGCGAAAATAGCCCAGTCCAATTTTGTTCACATACTTGACAAGTTGGTAAACATTACTATTACTGCTTAAAATAATTAAATCAACTGAAATGGGTCCCACTTAGGCTTAGTTTGGCTTAACTTGTTTGAGCTTTTTTACATTGAATTTGTTTTCAAGTTTTTTCGTTCTTAGTGAACTCTTTTCACTGTTTGATTAAAATCTTATACATTTTCAGTTCATCTTGATAAGGAGAATATGAAAATATAATTTTTTTGTTCGAATTTGAAAAAATTCTAACTAAAGTCAAAGAAATTTAGTTAATTTGTTAAGAAAAAATATCTTTTTTTCATCTTTAGTGATTTATTTTGTAAATTACATTGTCTACTCCTCTCGTCAAGAGGAACTGAAAAAATATGAAATCTTGATTAAATTGTGAAAAAAAAGTTCAATCAACAAAAAACTAAAAACTAAAATAGCTAAAAAGTATATAAAAAATAAATAAATAACTCGATCTGGTCTTAAAAGTAGCGAATTTTATTATTTTAAT
>BRYE01000001.1:20031899-20036899 GCA_030159115.1 Actinidia arguta var. hypoleuca
TCGGTTCGGTTCGGTTCAGTAAGTTTCACTCTAAAGCTCAAAATTATTATCGAACCAGTCAGTTTCGGACCAAATTGGTGAACTCTAAAGCTCCAAACGAAATAAGATCTTGAATCAAGTCCGTGACATACTGAACATCAAATAAATCAAATGAGGATCCATCATGCAAAATCTGATTTTACCTATCCCCAAAGTCTCACTAACATGACCATTACCTATAAAGACTACCAAAATCCAACTCCTCAAAGTTGAAAAACAAATCCCTTGAAACACTTATAATAAGTGCAACCAGAATCCAAAATTCAAAAGAGTAACTCCTCAAAGTTGGAAAACAAATCCCTTGAAACACATATAATAATGGCAACCAGAATCCAAAATTCACTCTTTTGAATGACAAACAAACGATGGAGTCACAAGTGTACAAATAGAATCCTCATACTCTCATGACAATAGGCATACCAAACATAGGGTTCCTCTCGATTGGGGACGAGACTTCCCCCTAAGAACCAATGCACAAATGTTTTCTTAGATGGGCATGTTTATCCAAGACACAAACAAACGTTTGAGGTGATTCCTAAAACAATATCAACTTCGAATATCAAAGTTGTCCATTCCATCAAATTTCTCCATCACAATTTTTGAATCGAAAACCTGAATCCTAGATTTGGTGGACGACTCAGCTCCAGATTTGATGGATGACTCTTCTGGAATCTTCCCTCCATTTTTTATACACCATCAACAACGAACCAAACGAACAAAATCCTAGGTTGAAATCCAAAGCTCTTATACCAATTTGTTATGTGAAAGATCCAAAAATACAAGCCCAACCCAATGATGGCTACGAATATGAAGAAAAATTATCAAATAAATTTGCAATGCCAAAACAAATGATAAGAAAGAAAGAATACCAAAATGAAAATAAAAGAAGCCAAGTTTTACGTGATTTGGCAATGTGTCTACGTCCACAGAAAATCAAACAAGTAAAAACTTCTATTAACGAATCAAATGAATATTCCGAAGAGCTACAAATGACCCCTAACCCTCTCAAAAGCCGCGCCAAATAAGAAATACAAATTCTCTTCAAACCATAATTGGAACCAAACCAAAAATCCTCTCAATACCAATATGATCAAAAACCACACAAAGAGTGAAGCTTTACCAATAAACCCAAAGTTTCACCAAAGACCCTAAGGCGATTAAAGATCCTACCAACGTCTCCCCGGGGGGGTGGGACACCCAAAGGATCTAAGAAGTTCTTTCGAAGACTCGAAGGTTATCCAGTCCCCACAAAGGGGCTCCCAACGAAACTCCAAAGAAGTCCACTGAAAAAGAGAAAGTCTTCTTAAATTTATAACCAAAGAATCCTTCCAAAAGAATTTCTTACCAAACCAAGATCCTAAACCAACAAGGAATCTACCAAAATAGAGTTTAGGAAGTCCAAAATGAGTCAAATTAGTCAAAATTGGCTAAAAACGTGTCAGACATGCGAACTCGAAACGATCGACATTTGAATGACAGTCGATCAGTCGGTCAGTCTTCATCAGAATGTTCCGACTGACATCTAATTGATGATTGGACGTTCAAATTCTGGTTGAGCCAAAAAATCAAACTATGTCATTTAGATTACAATTTAAAAAAAAAATGATTTATTTGATATCTAAAGTCTTGAGTTTAAGCTCAAATGTTACAATTGCAACCTAAAGGCATTTCAGACATTTCACTATCTTATTCTTCTTTCTCCAAATTATTCTTTCATGGTGCAAACCCGGAACTTCAGGTTCCAGGTTTTAAATTATCAAAAAATGATCCACAATTTCTAAATAATCTTTTAGAAAAAATAAAAATCATTTACAAAATCTTTTGTTTGATAAAAATTGGTTATTAATTATGGTCCTTAAAGGAGAACCTGGTTTAACATTTAATTTTTTATTATCCATAAAAAAATTTAGAAATTAAACCCTTCATTGGCTTCAGAGGCTATAGGAGAAGTTTTCCTGTTGTCTCTATTTGATTATGTATAGACTCTATGTGGAATCTGTTGTTCAGATATCTTGACCCCTTCAAGAATCTGTTCTGAGATGTGAATTTCTTCCTGTATCTCAGAGGGAGTTGGATCTATTTCTTCTACCTTCCTGTTAGGTCTCATTCTATTATTCCAAGGAGGGCAGTCCCATTAAAAAGTCTCATTCTATTATATATATATATATATATATATATATATATATATATATTGTAACTCTTTTCCTGCTTAAATTCTAAATGTCAAGCACAAAAAGTTGTGTCTGTCGTAAATATATTGGAAGCGGTTTTTACACTCCACTTTGATTGAACTAAGCATATTTAAAAAAAAAAACTGTTTAAAAATTTCTCATAATAAAAAGAAAAATCAACCGATTTTGTACGACAGTGTGTATAGTGTGAAAATCACTACCCTCTATAAATAATTAAATTTACACGAGGAGAGTCCTAAAATTCTGATTTCTAAACCAAAGAAGCAAACATTAGCCGGAAAGAATTCCTTGCCAAACCAAGGTCCTAAACCAACAAGGAATCTACCAAAATAGAGTTTAGGAAGTCCAAAATGAGTCAAATGAGTCAAAGTTGGCTAAAACGTGTTAGACATGCGAACTTGAACCGATCGACATTCGAATGACGGTCGATCGGTCGGTCAGTCTTCATCAGAATGTTCCAACTGACCTCTAATTGACGATCGGAGGTTTGAATTCTGGTTGAGCCAAAAAATCACACTATGTCATTTAGATTACAACTTTTTTTAAAAAATGATTTATTTGATATCTAAAGTATCGAGTTTAAGCTCAAATGTTACAATTGCAATCTAAAGGCATTTCAGACGTTTCACCATCTTATTCTTCTTTCTCCAAATTATTCTTTCATGGTGCAACATTGGAAAGAATTGTCATTGCATTTATAACCAACCATGATTATATATGGAGAGTGCAATTATGTTCATCCATCTGATTATGTGAATGAATATTACCACTTTTTGATTAGGCTCACTTTGAATAATAGAGTACGTCTTATTTAAGGCTCCATTTTGCCTTTTTTTTAAGTTTATCTAATTATTTTGATCTTCGAGTTTTTTTGTCTTTAACTAAATTTTGTCACCGTTTGATCAAAGTTATTATACTTTTTTGGTTCGTCCAATGAGTAAAAATTCTCATCTAATTTGCAAAAAAGAAAACTAAAGACAAAATAAATTATTATTTGAAAAAACCTATGTAAAAATAATTTATTTTTGTCTATTGTGAATTCTTCCCAAGTCACTTAGATCCCTAATCCCAAATCAGAGGGAAAAACCAATCCAACCCCACACTTCATTTCATTTAGAGAAAAATGGTTGAATGGCAATAGACAATGTACAACATTAAAACAAATATTTTATGCCATGCAAAATATTATTATTTTTTTTACTTTGTATTTTATTTATTGTTAGGATTCTTTTCCAGTCCTTCAATGAGCTAGATTGGACCATTTTGTTTTGGCGATTGTAAGCTCATTTTAGATTTACTTTGGTGATCTCTAAGCTATTCATCTTATAGATTCAATGAAAAAAATTATCCATACAAAAAAAATCAACCGGACATTAATAGCCATATCACATGTTCACATTTTTCTTATAAAATAGATGACAAGTATATATAATTTATTTTTACGAAAAATATAATTTGATTGCGTGTCTGCTGATATTCAATCAATTTTGTTTTGTTTGATTTTCTCAGACCTACAAATGACATGTCTCATTGATTTTTCAAATCAATAATGCAAGGTCTCAATAAGACCATCAATATATTCTTGAAGATGCGTATAGCATTTATCTCATATTATTTACAAAGAAGAACACTTGCTCTGAAAATAAGCATATACTTCAACTCTAACCATTGCTACCAAAACAAACTCAAAATTTCAAAATCAAAATGGGAGAGTTCCATTTCATGAAACCTATCATTTTAAAAACAATCTCATGCTTCCAAAAAATCTCTCTTGCCGTAGTCGCGACTCAAATCGGATAGGCAGAGGTAAGGCCGAATTTGTCCGACAAATTTCTTCGCGCAAAAGGCGAAAAAACCTCCATCTGATGGATGAACTGCACATCGTGAACCAACGGGTTGTCGGTTCTGCCCGGTGGTGAGCCCGAGTAGCACAAGGGCGAGCACCCGGCGCATACCGATTCTTCTTTCTCTCTCCCATCAATTGTCTGCACTGAACACCAAGATCATGTCACTAATTTATTTTTTTGGGTGTTCAAAATTTGTTAAGAAATTAAATAATTTGTGATGATCAAACCTTTTCAGCAATCATGTTGAGAATTCCACTTCTGTCATCAGTGTTCTGTTGGCTGGTGGCATCAAAATGAGAAAATAGATTACAAAAATTTTCATTTCGTAATAAAAATGATTAAATTGTGAATTGTGCGCGCACACACACGCATATATATATATATATATATATATATATATATATATATATATATATATATATATATATATTGTAACTCTTTTCCTGCTTAAATTCTAAATGTCAAGCACAAAAAGTTGTTTCTGTCGTAAATATATTGGAAGCGGTTTTTACACTCCACTTTTATTGAACTAAGCATATTTAAAAATAAAAAAAAAACTTTGTATAAGTTACAAAGCTCCCCAATGCAAAATGTATTAGGAATTATTAATGGAAAAACTGTTTAAAAATTTCTCATAATAAAAAGAAAAATCAACTGATTTTGTACGACAGTGTGTATAGTGTGAAAATCACTACCCTATATGAATAATTAAATTTACACGAGGAGAGTCCTAAAATTCTGATTTCTAAACCAAAGAAGAAAACATTAGCCGGAAATGCTAGTTACCGGGAAGAAATACTCCAAAAATAAAAATCCAGAATTTGTAGTTCAAGCTTGGTACGATGTGGGTCCCACTTAGAATAAATCTGATTCACGCATTTCAAATTCTAAAAAAATGTATATATGTGTGTGTATATGTTTT
>BRYE01000001.1:20044399-20046899 GCA_030159115.1 Actinidia arguta var. hypoleuca
AGGCAAATTTTGCCTTAGACATTGTGTGGAACACAAGCCTCTCACCATGATACTCTATGCGAATTTCATTTGGTTTGCATTTCTGTATTTTGCAATTGTTTTAGTTTCTGTATTTTAGTTTACAATTTATTTGTACTGTTTGTAATCTGTCCATTCATTTTAATAAAAAATATTCAGTTTTATATTCTGTATTGATCTTCGATTAACAAAAGGCTCATACCTCCAATTGATAAGTGAGGCATAAGGTATCCTTCAAGATCAACCCATCAAAAAATTGTTTTATATTCCCAACAAAATTCTTCAAATTCTAGCATTTTTTGTCAAATTAAAAAAAAAATCAGATTTTTATAGTGGATCTGCTTGAATAAGCAATGATATTATACCTCCTCTATTGGACAAGAAAACGCATTTTTTTATATGGATATCGAGTAATTTATGCAGTTATTTAGCAGGAAAGTGGCGAAAAATACGAAAAATAAATATTCTTGTGTAACTCATAAGTATAAAAAAAAACTCAGAAAGATTCAAGGAAGTGGTTATCCTTAAATTGAATTTCAGATTTATCCCTTTTTTACAATTTATTTGCTAAGCCAATTACTTTTGTTAAATTGAGTATGGCCAATTGAGGAATTTTGTATCAATAATGAAAAGAGAGAGAGAGAGAGAGAGAGAGAGAGAGAGAGAGAGAGAGAGAGAGAGAGAGAGAGAGAGAGAAATACAATTGGTTCTTTTAGTTTGATTGCGTTTTACTTTGGTTCTTATAGTTTTAATTTAAGCAGTTAAGTCCCTGTAATTTTAATCTTATTCCAGTGTAGTCTCCTTTTAATGTCCGTTAATAATTGTGATAGAAATAAAGCACGGAAAAACTCACACAGCAAATCTTTGGGACCAAAGTGAAACATTAATCAAATTATAAGGACCAATAGTAATAAATTACTCTTTGAAAAAAGGCCACTTGAGCTCTTACTTTCCCTTTAGATACCTAACAGGTACCGAAAGAGGGACTATATTAGAATAAAATCAACATAACATGGTCTTAAACCAAAACCAAACCAAACCAAACCAAACCAAACCAAACAACGCCTTTGTTCCAATCAATAGAGATCGATTACATGAAACATTTTACTACAGGATCTTAATTAATTAAATTAAAAGTATAAAAGTTAAAGTCAAAACTTTAGTCCGAGTATAGAGAGACCAATTGGGAATTTCTACAACTTATGCAAACAAAAACTGATTGTGAAAAAATTAAGTGAATTGCAATTTTATCCCTCCAACTTTAACACTTATTTTGGCCCCTCAACTTGTAATTGCAGCAATGCTGCCTTCCAACTTTAGACCCAATTTTATTGTGCCCCTTTCATCAATTCTTGTTCAATATTCGTATGGAATAGTCTCCTGTGATGGCATGTGAAGTCTTGTAAGGTGCAATTACTAGGAGTAAGAAAAAGAATAAAAGAGAGAACTAGAGAAGGAAAATGACGAAGCATAGTGGGGACAGGCTACCACCATCGGTGTCGTGACTAAGCTGTTAGTTGTAATAGTGAAGGGTTGAAATGAAAAAAAGTTAAAAGAATAAAAATGCACACACATATATAGACGGAGTTTTATAGAGAGAATACGAACTCATTTCCAGCTATTGCCACTTAAAAAGACCTCACGTTGCCTTTTCATGTATATTTCCATCCAAAATTTGAGCGGCAGCTGAAGGAAGGGGTACATTGAAATTGGGTCTAAAGTTGGTGGGTTACATTGCTGCAATTGAAAGATGAAGGGCTTAAGTCATATCATAGAAAAAGTTGGAGGAATAAATGTGCATTTTCTTTCCCCACATCTTGCATTTCATTTCTCTCTAGCAGCTGCTGCTGCTGCTGCTGCTTCCACTTTGTTTACACCACATCATCCACAAGCAAAGCAAATTGGAGAGAAAAAGATAACAGGGACAACCAGAACAAGAAAAACCCAGTACATGTGTCTGTTCACACAGTGTGATTTGATAAATCCATAGATCAAACTCTAAAATCACCACATGGGTTGCTCAATTTCCGTCAGATCGCTGTCGTTTTCGTTTTGTTTTCGTTCAATTGCTGATTCGAAACACCCCAAAATCGCCTAATCATACAGTGACTGTTTTCCATTGAAAACCAAAAACACCTTACTATGTGTTTGATATTGTGATCCTATTTTTGTTGTTACTTTATGTTTTTGGCATTTGAATTTACGTGGTGATCGTCGGTGGGTGACAAAATAGTTGTATGATTCAAGTGGGCTTTCGAGGTTAGATTTGACTCCTGCTGTTTCCCACAACTCTTTGCTCTCTCTCCTCTCTTTTTTCCCATGATTATTTTTCTTTCTGAAGTAGATACAGGATTGGGTTTTAGTGTTTGGACCCTATTGTTTCCTATTACTGTTCAATTGAGCTGAGCTAAGTAAAAACATACTCTCTTTCATCTGTTGTTCTTGCTGTTCTTGTTGTAAAATGATTGTTTTTTTGAATAAT
>BRYE01000001.1:20056899-20061899 GCA_030159115.1 Actinidia arguta var. hypoleuca
TCAATTTTCTTTTTTATTCACTTCACTTTCTTTCAATTTTATTTTTTATTATATTTCTCACACTAATTAAACGCATCCTAAACAATTATGGGTTAGAAAAGGTTTTATGTAGGGTAAACTATGCCTCCCTCGTATATTAGTTTTCAATTTCATTCCTAATGTATACAATTAGATTTTTTCGTGGTTTCATGCTAATTATAGATATTTTTTTTAAAAGTTTTTTTATTATAAAAATAATTTTTAAGTTTTTTAGTTTTCAATATCGATCATAAACTCAACTTGATAAAATCATTCTACAGCAAACATATTATGAAATAACCATCTTTACAATTACTCAAGTTGGATTCACAATCGTTTTCAAAGACCCAAAAAACTTCAAGAGATTTTTAATAATAAAAAAACTTAGAATAAAATATTTATAATTAAAAAATGACTATATAAAATTTAATTGTATACATTAAGGATAAAATTAAGAAAATTAATACATGAGGGTCAAAGGGACACGATAAGGATTAATTACCCTTTTGTTTGTGAACTTACGTTCTAGGAAGGGAAGGTAGGGAAGGAAATTCAGATCAAACCCGACTAGGGCTCGGCGCAACCGGCCGTTTGGATATAAGTTTTACTAAATTTTTCTCTCGATGGAGACAGGTTGGTAGGAAGGGTGAAATACCCGATCAGGTATGATTGAGTATCTCCATACTTCATACCGGAACCCATACCGAACTATACCGAAACTAGATTTATATATAAATATATATAAAAAATATATATGATAAAGAGATTTTTTTTTCTTTATTGGCAAAAGAAAATATTATTAACTCAGAAATAGATTTATAAAGAGATAATAATAAGGAAAAAACATTATTGTTAAGAGTGCATATCCCAACTAAGTTAACATATACATAAGCCAATCATATGATAAAGAAAGTTAGGATTATGAAAAATGTGATGTATATACTTGTTTGAATTAGTATCTTTTTATAGTAATATATATGAACCAAAGTGGAAATAATTTGTAATACGTGATGTATTTAGAAAGTTTATGTGAAATATGTTAGAATTTGATATATGAATATGATAAATTTTGTATCTTTAGGATTGACATTTGATTTTTTTGAAAAAAAATCAAGTATTAAGCATACTCGAATGGGTTTGGATTTGAAAACAACATTCAATACCCGTCGGGTATTAGGTATAAGCAGGGGCGGTACTAAGGGGAGCCTAGCAAGGGCTACAGTCCCCATCCTCACTTCTAAAAACTTATAAAATTTACACTAACTTTATTTTTTACACTTTAGCCCCCGACCCCTAATCTTGGCTCTGCCCCTAGGTATAAGTATGAGTAGAGGGGTCCCTGACCCAATACTGGACCTGTTGTCATTTCTAAGTGAAGGGTTCGAATCTTAAACTCAATTGTTCGTCTACCAGGTTACGATACTACTAAAAAAATAGGTAATGTTTAAGAAAGATGCTTTGGGAAGAAAAATGATTCGACTTTGAGGCACGCCAAAATTACTTTCATTGAGGTGTTAACACATAGTTTTGAATACCATATCGTACCGAACTAGCGTTGTAGCCGAGCAGATTGAGAAAATTCAGAGAAGGTTTTTGTGGGACCAGGAATTGGTTGATGCTGTGATGGGGATCTTAAATTCAACAGAAATTATTATTAACAAAGGACGATTCGGTGGTTTTGGCTTATCAAAGGGAACAGGGTTTTTTCAGTAAGATCCATGGAAAAGGCAGTGAAGAACAGCATTGGGCATCGTTTTGGAGCTGAAACACTGGTTTGGAGAGGTATTGCTCCTCCAAGGGTTGAGTGCTTTGGTTAGTTAGTGCTTCAACAGAGGATAGCTACTCCACAGTTGGGGAATTCTACCTTCTGGTATGAACATTCTTTGTCCCTTTTGTGCTATCAAGGCGATGACAGTGAACCATCTTTTACTGCAATGCTATTTTGCTTGGAAGATTTGGTCATCATGTCTAAGAGCATAGTTGGGTTGCTTTATTCTTTGCTGTACTGTGGAGCATTTGGCGATGTCGAAATAATATGGTTTTTAGAGATTCTACGAGCTGTTGGTCAGAGGTGGTCGAATTATGCAAAACAATGGCGGCGGCATGGGCTATTGCTGCTATTAATCGAAAGGATTATTCAGTTCAGGATCTTGCTTACTGCCTAGACGGTGTTTCGAAGTCGAAGCTTTGAAGCCAAATTATTGTTGTGTGCTGCGATTTTTTTCTGGGGCTTAAGGTTCTGGGCAGGGTGTGCTTTTGGTTGGGTGTCCATTGTTCAGTGTTTTTGTGGGAGCTCTGTCTTTGGTTTTAGGATTGATTTTAGGTGGGTTGTCTTTGTAACGATTCGTAGTTGAACTTTGTACTCTTTTTGGGTGGTCTCTGCCTTGCTTTGTATTGTGTTGGTATCTTTCCACCTATGGATTTGTGATTGGTGGAAAAATGTGCCAACTTAGTTGGGATATTCGTTATTGATAATGATGTTGTAAACTTCTTAGGGGGTGTCTTTTTCTTAAGTTCCTCCCTTCTATTCTTAATATAAGTCTCTTCTTTTCCTATAAAAAATATCGTACCACACTAAAAATTATTTATTTTTGCTTTTAGTGGATTTTTTTAAAAATTATGTACCAAATTTTACATCTTGAGAGTCTCCTTTTCAAGATAAACAAAAGAAGTATAAAATTTTAATCAAATGGAAAGAAAAAAAAAATCACTAAGGCCGTGTTTGGATCCCAAATGTGATGAGGAAAAATAAAAAGAAAAGAAAAAAGTTAAATAATTCAACCGTTTGGAACTATTAGATCATCTATCTTTTTCATCTCTATTCTTAATATAAGTCTCTTCTTTTCCTATAAAAAAATATCGTACCACACTAAAAATTATTTATTTTTGTTTTTAGTGGATTTTTTTAAAAATTATATACAAAATTTTACATCTTCAGAGTCTCATTTTCGAGATAAACAAAAGAAGTATAAAATTTTGATCAAATGAAGAAATAATTCACTAAGGCTGTGTTTGGATCCCAGATGTGATGAGAAAAAATAAAAATAATATAAAAAAGTTAAACAATCTAACTGCTCAGGACCATTAGATTATTTACCTTTTTCATCTCTATTTTATTTTTTTTCACTAAATTTTCAATCCAAACACAATCCGAAGACACCAAGTCATCCTTGCTCAATTGACTCCATAATTTGACGTGAATTGACGTCCTGATCAAGAACCCAATAACCCTAGTTTTCCTAATCCCAAGCTGATTTAGAAACTCTAATTAAAGTAATTTTTATGCCCTAAATCGACAAAGGCAATATTGTTAAACCTAGTTTCTCTTTTACTCATGTCATGTGCTACTCACGTGGTGTGGCGGTTTATGTAGAATGATTTTTTTTTTTCACAAAACATTTCTTTAAAGACCAACATTTCTTTAAAGCGTGACGTGCATATGTTCCATCCATAAATTGACGGAGTTAGAGGTTAAGGTCCTAATCGAGAAATAAATTAAAAGTTTAGATATTTAAATGATATTTTATAAAATTCAAGTGTCTATAAAACATTTAGTCAATAATTTATGAGGATTTTGAATTTTTCTGAGTCCTAAACTTTGCTTAAAATCTAGCTCAACACTACTTATACACAGGACATGTTTGTTTTATAGATATGAATGTCGGATTAGATTATAAATCCTGTGGGGCAATTAATATGGTGTTTATTGATTCCCTTTGAAGTTGGATATGTAATTCGATGGATTTGCAATCCATCAAATTGGGCAGATTTGTAATACTCCCACTCTCATTATTACAAATTCAAGGGGTATGGATTATGCCTAAAATACTCATAAAATATCCAAAATTATTAAAAACGATACTATGATTTATCCAAATATTTTTATTTTTAAATACGATTTTTTTTAGTAATGACCATGTATATATAAAATAATGCATTTGTTCTAATCTTATCACTTCAACATATAAATTTTCTCTCTTATTTAATTTTTAAAGTTAAAATAACAATAATAAGTCTTATGTTAAAAAGTTATTTTAAATAGAGGGGTCAGACAAATAAATAAGTTTTTTAAAAAAATACACTAAGGATAATAAAAAAGTAGATTAATTTTATTTTGAAATATTTTTTTGTCTTTACTAATTTTTTTTATTTGAAGAGAAAAGTAAAAAAAAATATCATAGGGACTTACATGATACATAAAATCAAAATTTAGGTATATCATATATATAAACTCATTTAGTATCATAATCTTGTGTACATATAACATAATTATACTTGCGTGAACATAATATTTTAACAAAACGAGTGTAACTTACATATCGCACTTAATAAAAGTATGATTTTAATTAAAATAAAATTATTTTTTATATTTAAAATAAATTTTTCTTTCATAGCACGGATTTTATTACTAGTATATTTCTTATATATAATGATATAATAAATTGGTACCTAATAATTTTAAATTAATTTTTTTTAACGAGAATATTATTTTAAAATGATGATCTGAAGGCAATTATGAAAAATATAAATAAAAGTGTTTAATCCAACACCCATATGCATTGTAAAACAAACAAGTGTATATTGAGATTTTACAGGATTAATAATCCAACTTAGTCTGACTGAATTTATTATCTAATTTTAAATTTGATTAAATTTTTAATTCGTCAAATTTAATTTCCAAAACAAATACGACCATTATGTCTAGAAATTGACAGGTTAGATGTTGGGGGCCGTTAGAAGTAAATATGAAACTGATATGACATTCATTCCCTTTCTAAATTAGGTAGCTTAAGGACGATTTTGAAAATGTCCCCAATCTTAACCCTGAAGGAAGCAATTAAGGGCCTCATATGGGCATTGATGCCTTTCCCAAATTAGATAGCATTTTGTGGGACCCTGGCATTATATCTTACCAAAACACCAAACAATATCCAAACTCCAATTATTAATTTTCCCACTGCACATTTATTGGATTTTTAAAA
>BRYE01000001.1:20064399-20066899 GCA_030159115.1 Actinidia arguta var. hypoleuca
AGCAGAAATGGAAATGGAATTCTTTCTCTCTCATTACAGTGGGAATAAGATTCTCATACTGAGGAGGAATGTGATTTCTCCACTCACCCAGTAATCTTAGATTACTGCATTATCTAAGAATTAATAAAAAATATTGGGTCACATTATTTTTCGATTATGCTCCGACTAAATCTATACCTATAAATATAACACAATGTTATTATATTATAATTAAGTTATAAATTTTAAATAAATCATTTCTATATTATATTTTTTATTATTAAAATTTCTCTTTTATTTTTTTATTTAATGATGTTTTGAATTTTTTTTTTCTTTAGTAATTTTTTATTTTTGGCCATTTCTTTCTTTTTTGATTTGTCTTGAGAAATCGAAAACGTAAAAAAATCTAAATAGATTTTTTAGATGACTAATTTTACTATCTATTTTGGAATAATTTTTTATTTTAGTTTTTGTGTTAAAAAAAATTTTTTTTTTTTGGTTCTTTTAATTAATTAAGACGAATCGGAAAAGTAAAGATATTAATTAAAAATAAAAAATCTAAAATAAAAATAATAATATCAAATTCAATTTATTTCAAATAGTACCGAAAATGATGCTTTCAAAAAAGTAAGTAAAAATCAATCTCATTCCTATGTTTCAAATGGTTTAACCAACCACTTGAATAAATTTATAATTTTTTCATGAATAAGATTTTTAGATACACCAAACACCTGAATAGGAATTTATCAGCAGGGGCGGACCCACAGTGTGACCAGCTGGGGCAGTAACCCCCCTGACTTTTAAAAAATTGCAAAAATTATTTTAGATTTTTTTTTAAAAATTTTAATCCCCTGAAATATATTAAAAATTATTTTTACACTTTAGTCTCCTGACTTAAAATTCTGGTTCTGCCCCTATTTATCGGGTATGACATTCCTAAAAATAAGATTCTTGAAAATAGATTTTTCATTCTTAATCTTTAATTCCTGTCATCTAAACACGGCCTAATGGGAAAGCATAATCAAGAGACTAAAGATTTGTTAGTTGCGACAATCAGGCATCAGCCCATTGTATCGGTCCCTTGTCTCCATTTAGTTAGTGTTTGTATATTGAATTTTGATTTTTGGTAACCAACATGTCGACAAAAGTCACCCTCCATCCACTTACGTATATGGCAAGTAACCATATAAGTATATGGTTGTTTACTTAACAAGTACAGTATAATATTATAAACCAAAAAGAGTTAGATAATGTGGACCTTGTTGCTATTCCATTCCATGTGGCCCCAAGGTTTGAGTCACCAGAATCAAAGGCTTTGTTTAGTTTAGTTTTCATAATTAAGTTTTCAAAAAAAATTATTTGGTTAGTGATTTTGGAAATTTGTTTTCTGTGAGTTTTTTCAAAAAAGGCACATATTTGATTTTTCCTAGTTTTCTAGTTTGGGATTGTTGTGCCTATAATATAACAGAAACCACCCTCACGCTCAAAAACACTAACACACATACAGAAAAAAAAATATTTTATAAAGTTCGACAACTTGTTTACGTTCTCGGGTGATAGTAATTTTATACACAGTTTTCTGATTTACTTTCACTTTTGTCTATACCTTATACACAGTTATATAAGCTATATTTATAAGCTAGAATATACAGATTCTGAGAGTCAAAAAGACTTCTTTAAAGCTCAAAAGCTCCATTGAAAAGGAGTTACATTGAGAAAGAGTATCTGGATGGATCGAACTCTTGGAACCCAAAACACGAAGTTAAAGCCAAATTTCCAACAGGGATAAGCACATTAGAGAAACTCGTTTGAGAGAGAGATTTACATTAGCATCCTAATTGGAAAGTTAACTTTCATCTAAGTAATAATTATTGGTTAGTTGACAATATTGCCATTACCTTATTTAATTTGTTTTGTATGTATAATAGAGTACCTATAGATTTATACACGTATACAATGTATATTATTAACTCTCAATAATAATCTTTTTATGGAATCATATGAGCCTTTCCACGTTCTCTGCTTCTTCTCCTTGATTCCTCCTGACCTCGCGTTGACAATATTCCACATAGCAATCTGATGATCTTCGATCCTTCAAGATGAGCTCTCCGTCTTCTACGACTCTCATAAAACAATACCCAGCAGAGACAACCACGCCTTAAACGTGGATGGTGATTTGGATGAGGAAGCCATGGAAAGCGGTGGTGGTTGCACTGCACGTGATGAGCCCACCACCGTGAAAGTATACGAAGCGCGGGCCTGCGGTGGCTCGGTTTTGATAAATCCTTTTTGATTGTTTTTTATTTGATAAATTTTATCATTTTCTAGAATTTATAATATATATATATATATATATATATATATATATATATATATTATAAATTTATCATTTTTTAAAAACTTACCTGATTTCTGCCATAAACCGTAAATTATAATGAGTATTGATAAACTTATCCCCATTTTTGTATTGATTTAGTGATAATCTTATCAATAAAAAGATTTTTGCACTTTTGTGTTGCTA
>BRYE01000001.1:20099399-20104399 GCA_030159115.1 Actinidia arguta var. hypoleuca
GGAGCTTGGTCAAGGGACAACGGTCGACGGCAATCCCGAGACACATTAGGAAACATGAGGTAACTTGCTTGGCCACAACAACCACAACTTGGTCAAACTCATTATTTTTGTGTCACAGCTTGGCCACAACAACTAATAACTGTCTGCAACCACCTTCCACCACTGCTGGTCCACCGCAAATATCTATCCTCTATATCCTCTCTTCCATTTCATGAACATTAAACCCCACAACGCCTATATCCGAGTTTCGACATTAGAGCATAACATAGTCGCGTCCCAACGACCTAGTATTTTTCCGGAGTCCCTGGGTTCATAGGTACTTGCATAAAGGTTGACTTTAAGGGATTGTTTGTTTGGAGAGTTATAAGGAGGGATATGATCCTCTAACCAGACATAATACCTTTTTGGAAAACATGGGAGTCCCAATGTTCTTTCCACCTTTTTATATGGGAGGTTTGCTTGCATATCAGGCGTGATTATAATATACAGTGGGAGATGTTATATTCCACCTCCCCGTAATATGTTATATCTCCTACCACTGGATTTGAATATGTCTTTCGCCTTCATCAAATGATCAAAGATTCATTCCTTTTATTTTTTATTTTTTATCCAATTCTATATCCAACCCTAAACAAACATAGTATACGTGTGATATGTGTGTGTGGATATTTTTGACAAATATAGAAACTTTATTAATAAGAAGAAAGGGCCCTCATTAGGTATATTTTACCCAAAAGAAAAATCAAAAACACATATATTGTGTGCATTCATATATTTTCAAACTATTATTAGAACAAGTGAGGAAGAATATTGTTGGTTGGTATGTCCTAGAAGCTGATTTTTGAAATTCATCTATTTCCTAATATTCTCTTTCACGATTTCTTTTTAGGTGCTTCTAAACGCAGACCAAACGTGGTCTCAGCCCCCATATACATTATGCACCCAACCTTCGTTTTAGGATTTGAAATCTCGTCTCAATACATCTCCGAAATTCCCAATTATCCCCTTCTTCAACCTTCCCAAACCATGACCTTACACCAACCTCAACCATAACCACCAGCAATTCCGGCGGTCATCCCCCCTCACCCCAACCCTTCCTCACCTTCCCCCTCCGATCTCCACCCTTCCACAGCCCTACCTTCGCCATAATAGTCCACCCTCCCTCCCCTCTACGCAATGAGACCAGAAATGAAGCAAGCGAGAGTGAGTGAGAGGCAACGCGCAGACCTGTTTGGCAATAATAATTCAGCTCCTTTTGGCACAATTCAGCATACATAATCTAACAATGGCACATTGTTAATTGAACTTGGAACCAACGAAACGAGACCATTAATTTCTTTGTTGTTGTTTATTTGCATGTCTGCGGTGTAGGTGGCCGGGGGTGAGCACTGGGTGGTCGTGGAGGGAGTGGTCAAGGAAGGAGGGGGCCGATTTGGGGATCAGGAGGTGGCCGAGTGGCTGTTGGCCGGTGTGGGAGGGGTGGAGGGGGTGTTTCTGTTGATGGGATGGGAGAGAAGACCCAATTTGGGTTGTGTCCCAAATGGTAATTTTAGTCTCAGATAAAATTGTGATTAAAGAAAATTAATTTTAGGGGTGTGCATAGATCCAAATGGTTTGCATTTAGAAACTCCCGGCAGACATGGTTAAAATATGGTCCAGATGGACTAATTTATCCTCACTAAGTTCATTAAGAGCTGGTTAAAAATGGCAAGTACTGTCATATGCAAATTACAATACTATCCATGTCATTGCAATTTATATGCATTTAATGTTACCATATGAATGAAACGAGAAATTAGAAATCACGTCCTATATATTTGGGGATGATCAATCCTTGTCTACTAAAGATAGAAAGAAGATGAAAAATATATAAATTGAAGAAATAATTAGTCATTGCTTTTATCGACTGCCGAAATAATCAGGCATTGCCTTTATCGACTTAGAAGTTGGCGTGCACGAACCGTGATCTGCAAGCGAGCAAGTGCGTGCATGCAATCTAGGGCTATGCGTGCCTGTCTTCTCACGCAAACCCCTCGAACCACTGCTTGCAGCTTCACCAGGCTCTTCAATGCCCGAAATGCCCTTCTTGCCTATCATTTTGCACAAGAAGTTTCAAAGAAAGGAAGCTCATTAGTGGACATGTACATTATAGTTCCAAAGAACATGTACTAATAACAAATTACTAGAAAGAAAAATTATTACCATATAAAATAGAAATAGTAATGTTATGGTAACTATGTATAGAGATTATGTACTGTAAATCATATATGCTATGTGGGATAAATTAGGCAACTTCATTAGTGTCATATAAAGCGTTACATTTGATGGTATCGACATGTTGTATCAAAATACGGTCCCATAGCATGCATTATTGAAACAAAAATTGTATAAATTTTTTTATACATAATGTCGTGGCTTTTTGTGGTCATTCTATTTTAAGTAAAAAAAATGACTTCTGATTTCAGAATTTCATTGCGACATCATTTTGGTATTGATTTCTGTATAAAACTCTTGTTAGTCTATCATTTTCGAATAGAAAATGGTCATGAGATTCCCTACCCACGAATTTCTCTTCGGTTCTCTCTCAATGCATTGACAACCGCGAAATTAGTCTTGAAATTCACGTGTTTCAAAATTACAACCATGTCATACGGTTGCCTGTACATTGAGACATAGAAACAAAGATACTTGAAGATAGCGGAACCGTAACAAAGAAAAATATGAAAAGTAGTGTTGGTAGGGGAAGTACAAGATGCCCCCTGAAAATAGCTTGGATCTTGGTGGCTGCAATGTCCTCTTTGGACAACTCTTTCTTGTGGGTTGGTGAAGAAGACGAAGCAACATTGTTTTCATCTCTTTTAGGAGTGTTTTCTTCCACGGTGGTGTTGGTGTTGGTGTGGAGGACAATCGTAGTTTCTTGAGGAGATGGTCTGAGAAACCTCCTCCTCACTATGCCAAACCAAGACTTTCCCATTTCTCAGAATTAGTCGGTGTTTTCTGTGTTGGCTTTTGAGCTTTGTCCAAAGACTTATATCAGATTTTTGCACTTTGAAAAAATTGCAGAAGTTGGAGTAAAGGTTGGAGATGTGCTCATCATGTCTAGTTTTAGAGAGAGAGTTGGCTTCCCAATTAAGCCTGCCAGGGCTGACAACGTGGGGGGATGATTTTGTTTGCTGTGGGATTTTGAAGCATACCAATAAGCAAACCGGGACCGCATGACCAAAATCAGAATCAGAATCTTTGTTTGAAACTCGTCACCCTTTATCTCTCTCCTCCACTTTCAATCTCTTCATATCACCCACGCACCCTAAGTCTTGTTTGCTAAGTAAGAGATGATTATATTTCTAGGCGAGCTCACCTCATGGAACTAAAATTTAGAGATCGCGATGTCTGATGAGAGAGAAAAATTGAAGAGCAAAAGTGAGAGAGAGAGAGAGAGGATAAATAATTGGAGATCGATCTGGGTTTGCAAAAAGGGAAGAAAATTGAAGAATTATAATGAAATTGGAATCCAAAAATGGAAGCTGGAGAGTGAAGCTGGAGTAGAGAGAGAAAGAAAGGGCTATTCATCTCAGTTCATCCAGAGGAAAATGGAAATCGAAGATGAGAGAGAAATAGCTCTGGGTTTTTCGGGTAGTGAAATTGGAGAGAGAAGTCGGTTGCTGAGAATCGGATACCCATATTTACATTTCAGACACTCTACTGAAGCAATTAAGAAAACATTTGTCTGCTTAGATGTGACTTCAGTAACCCAGCGTATCTGCATATTGAACTTACGGGCTTGTGAATGCCTTTGTTTCATGAAAAGGAAAGTAGAAGTGATGGTAATTGTGCTGCACAGAAAACTAAGCTCAACAATTGTTTGATGCATTTGATGGACTTAGTCTCCCTTTGGAATAGTTTTTTTTTAAAATTATATAGCAGCGTTTTGTTTTGGAGTTTTATTTTTATTTTCAGTGATTTTTTTTTCAAATTAAATGATTTTTTTTTTACATCTTCATACTCCTTCTCTCAAGGAACCAGAAAAGTAATTTTAATTAAATGGTAAAAAAATTTATTAAAAAAAAAAAAAATTTAAAAAATCAAAACAACTACATAAACTCCCCAAAAGTTATCCCAACGGGCCTGAGTGAGATACGATTTATTTGGTGAGTGTAACAATTTTCTTGAGATTTGGTATCTAAATCTCGCACTTGGGCTTATGATACCCAAAACAAATTTCGTCAATCGTGCTTTATTTATATAAATAAATAAAAAATTTATAAAAAAAATTAAAAGACATTTTTCTATAAAAAAAAATTTTTTGGGTGTCCTTTAATGAATTGGGCCCAATACTTTGGCTTTAGTGACTTTATCCAAGGGCCGGCACTATTGGTATCTTATATTGAGCTTTTGAGAGAACTCTTTATTGATATTCGTTCAGTTATAATCTTTGGGTATTTGACCTTGTGAAGTAAATATATATTTTTAAATATCTTTTTTAAAAAAATAAACAAATAAAGTAGTACGGAGAAAATAATGTTCTAACGCCATTTTATATCAAATCAAGGATGGGTGACCCTAAGAGGCTGTGTTTGGTGCAAGATTTGATAAGAAAAAAAAAGAAAATGAAAAAGAGAAGTTAAGAGAATCTATCAATCTCAAAAAATTGTTGGATCTTCTATTTTCTTTTCCTAATTCTTCATAGAGTGGGAATGCATTATAAAGAGTGTGATGTTAGGACTAATGCACCTAATGCTCAGTTTGGAATATGAATTTTTTTGATTTCTTAATTTTGAAGGTTTTTTGTTTTTTAGTAAATTGTTTTCACCATTTGCTAAAAAAGATTTACTTTTTCGTCTCCTCTCGACAAGTGGAGTTTTATCTAATTTGGGACTATTTTTATTTTATTTTTTTGTAGTGATTTTTTTTTTAAATTACATGAAAATTTTATATTTTTCCGATTCTTCCAAGGAACCAAAAAATCTCATATCCCAAACTGGACCTAAATTTGAATTCTA
>BRYE01000001.1:20109399-20111899 GCA_030159115.1 Actinidia arguta var. hypoleuca
ACCGAATAAATTGAGACGAATAGAGTCGTTCTTGTCGATTAAAAACGCTAAACCACAAGAAATATCAATCACATATTCTTGGAGATTTGAATAGAGAGTATGAAATAATATATATTAGGGATGGCGACCGCCGTCATTTGTCCTCTTAGCTCCATTCTTGATTGTCAAGAATGGACCCAAGGGTGATTGGTTAGGGAAAAACACGGCGTTGAATTTTCTTCTTTCCCAAGCGTGATTGGTTGGGGGAAAACACGGCGTTGAATTTTCTAAAAAAACTCTAATTTTGGTTGGGGGAAAACACCGCTCCGAAGTTTCTAAAATCATCAAATTATATAAGTTCACACTCTAAGGTTGAAATTAACATTTTATTTCGTGTGTAAGTTACAAAAATTGTGTTTATGAAAAATTAAAATCGAATTTTTTTCCTCTTTTGATAAAAAATTTTCACTTTTCTGATTCGGTTTTTGTAGATGAATCGAAAAGGTCAAAAAAATATTATTTTATTGAAAAAGACAATAAATCAAAATTAATATATTTTTTATTTTTTTCTATTCGTTTACGAAAGAAGTAAAATTTTAATCAAAAGATAAACAAGTTTAGAATAGAGCTAGGGATATTTCATAAATACGTCATATTCACTAGAATTGAAATAAAAAAAAATTCAATGATGCTAGGGACCATTCCTAAATACTTTATATTTCAGAATATGAAATATTTATGACAAAATATAAAGTATATATGAATTATCCCTAGCATCATTAAAAAATAATGAATCTAACTTGAGTGAAAACAATCTCCGAGTAATAAAAACACTACCTAAATGATACAGAAATATAAAATATTCCTAACACCATTAAGAGCAACTCGAACCCACTTCCAAAACTTTATTTTGGAATTAGAAACTACTCCAACCCACCTCCAGATTTGATTTCCAAAATAGAGACTTCAAATTTGGTTTCCAAATTTGGAGACTCCTCTCACAAATGGAGGTTAATCCTCCAAACTAGAGACTTTAAAAAATACCAACTTTACCCCTTTTGTTTTGTGACACAAAATTCAAATACCCATCATATCCTTTTTACTTTATGGTGTATTTTTATAAAAGACACATAACTTTTAGTGTATAAATCCCATTATTATATAACTTACACCATTAAAAAGATATCAACAATATCTTTAAAATAAGACCAATATTGAATATATTTAATAATAATTACAAAAATAAGATAATTTGAATTTTGGAAGGAATTAATTATATAATTGAATTTTGAATAAAAGTGAGAAAAATTGGATAGAAAGTAGAGGAATGGTTAAGTTTTGAAATGAAATAAGTTAGTTGTTAGAAAAAGTAGTAGCAATAGTGTGAGTCTCTAAACAAAAATATTTATGAACTATTTCTAACACCAGTAAAAATTAATTAATCTAATTCGGGTGAAAATTATCCTAAATGGGTAATCCAAACACATCCTAAATGATAGTAGTACTCCTTTGGCAGCATTGCTGGAAAATAGTGATTGTTCATGCATGGTAGAAGAAGAATACAGAAATATGAGGGCTAGACTTCAAGTCCACTTGCTTAGTCAAGTAGGGCCAGCTGTTTTTTTCATTTTTGGAAACTATAGTTGACCCCACCCTAGTCACCAATAATGTAACATCGTACAGAATTTCCACAGCTATCTAGTGATGGAAGAGATTACATAGGTGAGTCATTCACAATTATTTTCACATATTTGAGAACGAAAAGGATAAGGAATCACAATTGTTTGGTTTCATTTTTTTTCTCTTTTTGTCTTTGTTTTTGTTTTTAAAATTTAAAGTTAAAATGTGCTTTGGGTGACATTGGGTAATTGTTTTCGTTTCTAAAAAATTACAAATTTAAAAATCTCTAAAACAAGATTTGAAGCTCGCGTGCACTCGTTGAAAAAACCAAAAACTTATTTACATAAAGTAAAAGAGTAGAAAAACGAAAACTTTAACGTTACCAAACAGAACATGGCAACATAATTCAAGAAGAAAAAAATTGTAAATGTTATCTTAATAGAACGTATCCACATAATTTATCTTATTTTAATTCAATTTTTGTTGAAATAAGGGATATTCATGCAAATAGGAGAAGAAAAATCTTACAATCCCATAATTCAGATTAAGAGAAATTATCAGAATTTAAAATAATAAGTTATATTCACTTGAGAATGTAAATTTCATATAACTAAGTGAATCTAAACTATTTATGTTTAATTCCGAAAATTTCTGCAACGCTCAGTGGCAGACACGGGGGGCGGGCAGGGGCCACGACCCCCCAAACATTTGAAAAAACTCTGTTAGTTTTGATTATTTTGTTATTGGTCCATTGAAATATACACAACTGGCTCCCTTAGACTTTTGTCCTTGTTTCTCAAGATTTTGATATTAACTCGATAATAGATAAGTTTTATTGCATGAAAGAGCGTTGACCTCAACTTAAGATGTCTAGATTGAGTTAATAGATGGGATGATAATT
>BRYE01000001.1:20129399-20131899 GCA_030159115.1 Actinidia arguta var. hypoleuca
TAGATAAGGGCCCACAGGCCCTAAAAAAGACAATTTTTTTTGGCCCCAGGCCCCCAGCCCTAAAAAGACTTTAAGAACACAATATCTTTAGTTTGATTGATGATGTTATAGAATGATTCTTCTGATTTTGACTTGTAACATTTTTATCTATTAATGTAGACATAATTTACTGCATTAGACTTTTAACTCTGTAAGAAAATTCAAAATACATGTGATAATGTTACAGCGAATCTACTAATTATGACTAC
Source organism: Actinidia arguta var. hypoleuca (assembly GCA_030159115.1). NCBI lineage: Eukaryota > Viridiplantae > Streptophyta > Magnoliopsida > Ericales > Actinidiaceae > Actinidia > Actinidia arguta. The sequence continues at coordinate 20,129,648 of BRYE01000001.1, forward strand.
AATCAGTAACTCGTATTCCTTCTCAAGTTTTAATAAATTATAATTTTGTCGATAAATCTGCAACAAGTGTTTTCAATTCAATCGACATCTCTAATAATTCATACGAGCCTTCACAATTTTTTTATAACTCGTCTTTTCATGGAGGTTTTTCCAATAAAATTCCCATAATTTTCTTTACAAAAATTTTATTTATAAAAGAATTCTGTTTCATATTGCCTCTCCTTTCATACAATAAAACTCTCATTTTCCTCCCTCGTCTTTCTTTATTCTATCGTCTGCAATCATTATTTAACATTACTATATATGGTCGCACAAGTAACGCTCTACCACTCTTCGTGGCCAATAGTTATCCAACTTGGTATCTAAATAAATTGATAGCGTAATTTCGTTTCAAGCTATTTTGCCACACTTAAATTGATTTTCTGACTCTGCGACTTATCTCAATAGTCACAATGGCATTTGCATGTGCAACACGGACAATCAAACAATACTAACTGGTAAATTATATGAGTAGGTAAGGCCAGAGCGTCACGTGCAGAACTACTCCAAGTGTTGTTTGGCAGTCAGTTTAGTGGGGACCAAGAATCAACTAAAACTGGATTTGTCCCCGAATAATTGTGTTCCTCACAACCTAACCAATGTCGACCGAGAAACTATTGGGTGCTCCAGGAGCAAGGCCAATGGAGCTCCGAGAGTCCCTTCCTCCAACTCATTAATGCCACCCGTGTTGTGGACCCCATTAACATGAGTGGCATTAGGAAAAATAGTGTAATTTTGTTTTCCAATAGAGATAATTGCCCTCACTTAACCCTATGTACCTCCGCCACTGCACTGAATAATTACTCTAAAAATAATCAATGATTTATACAAAGTCCTCCACATTATAGTTCGTGATTTTGAACTTTATAGTAAATTTTGTGGACGGTGAGCTCACTCTAGACACATCTTAGTGATTTGAATATTTTATTTTGTAGGCATTCTTAGAAAATCATCTATGTCAAAAATTAGGTTAATCGAATATCAATAGTTTCATAATCTAATTATATTTGTTTTAACAATTAATGGTATGATTACTTTCACAATTGCCATTCAAACAAGAATAATTTGATCAAGTAAAAATCGATATCTGAATAACCTGATTTATTTATAGATAATTATTTCAGCTAGTTTTAGAAGATAAACGCTTTGAGGTATTGTTGTTAGTTTATGGTGGGCTTACAACTTATTAATTTTATAATTAAATTTAAGGATAATTCTTATTTTATACCCTTCAATTTTTATTTGAATTTCACTTTCGTTCTTCATATTTTAATTTAAACATATTTAACCTTGAACTTCGGAGGTAGTTGCAATATGGATCCTCCGTCCACATCCATTAGAATCTGTAAACGAAAACAGCCATGCTCCACGCACATGAGCAAAAATAACTTTTTAGACATTTTTTTTGGAATAAAAATAATTTTCTTTTCGTCTTTAGTAAAATTTATCCAATTTATATATATATATATATATATATATATATATATATATATATATATATATATATATATATATATATATATATATTAGGATTCCTCTCTCCAAAAAGAATCGAAAAAGTATAAAATTTTAATTAAACAGTAAAATAAATTCACTAAATACAAAAAGAATATTATATTTATACTAATTTAAAAACTCTAATGTGGGGTCATTTGTGTGACACATGACTATTTTCATCCACAAATTTTAATCGATTTCAAAGTTTAAGGTTTAATATGTTCAAATTAAAATATAAATGATGAAAATAGAATACAAATAAAAATTAGAGGGTATAAAATAAAAATTATCCAAATTTAAATCTTAAACTTTAAAAAACCAACAACATATACCAGGCACCGTGCGTATCGAAAGAACACTAATCATTACAGATAAAATTTAGAGGGTATAAAATAAAAATTATTTAAATTTAAATCTTAAACTTAAAAAAACCATGGTCCATATTTTTTAAAGATCACTAATCATTGAGCCCATATGAAAAGATTGAACTTTGAAAAATGATCATTAACGTCATATTTTTCAACGAGATGCAATTATAACCCCCTCCTTTTCTCTCTCCCCAGCCCCCTCCCCTCCTTGTTTTTTAATTTTTTTTTAGTTTTATATTTTTTTAATCAATTTTTTTTTATCATATTGCCCCCCACAGGGCCACACCCACTGCTCTTTCTCTCACTTTGATTTTTTATTAATTTTTTCAGTTTTGTGTTTTTTTAAAA
>BRYE01000001.1:20144399-20146899 GCA_030159115.1 Actinidia arguta var. hypoleuca
CAGGGACCTCCACTTTGCCAATGGAGTCGCAGTCTCACCGTACCAAAGCTTCGTAGTCTTCTGTTGAATAAAATCCTAATTTTTATTTCAATAAGGCTCTGTTTGGATCAAGGATTTGGTGAGAGAAATGGTACAAGTGTTGAATTCTCTAATTTTTTTTTTTTTTTTAAATTATTGATCCAAATACAGCCTAAAAGCATCCCATTTTACAATATTATATGATTGAAACTCATATAGTTAAATTAATTTAGCCTCCAAAATTATTGAACACTAAACTAAGGGTAAATTTGAGTAACCAACCCTGACAATTGAAATAAATGCAACTAATTTCACAAGTTTGAGAAAATTATATTTTGTTCCCTGTGGTTGTGTTTGGATTAAGAATTTGAAGGAAGAAAATTTAAATTACCAAAAAAGTTAAAGTAGTTAATGGTTCGAAATGAATCATTTTTCTTCACAAATTCCTCTGTTGATACTAGCCCAACCCGATAGACCGGTAATGAAATTAAATTTTTCCGTTGCAAAATCAATGGTAGAGGGTAAGACTCCGTATGTAACCGGCATAAACTAAGAGGTAGGTACAGAGTTGGTGATCAAGAGGTAGATACACAAAATGTAGTAGACTCACCAATTTGGAGAGCAAATAGTTAATAATAGGGTAATTGTGTCTTTGCGCAGAACAAATAACTAAACAATTAAATAGTTAACTAAATGCCCGAGGGTAAAAATGAACTTCCGCAATTCCCACCAATAAGGAGGAAGTCTTTGTAATTTATCTAAACATAGGGTGACTTTATGCAGTTATTAGAAATATTAAGAGAGATCAGTGTAATTTTTCAGTATTTGGTTTAGTTTTCACAATAGAGTTCGGAAAATTTGGTTGTTCGATGATTTTCGGAACAAAATCTCCTTGGAATTTCTCAAAAGAGAATGATTTTTTTTAGAAAATATAAATAAAATGTCTTCAAATTTAAAAAAAAAATCAGAAAAAATGAATAATATAAAAGCAATGATGTTTTTGCTTTTAAAAATAATTTCTGAAATATTCTTTAAACAATTATTCTAAAAAATTGATTTGAAAATTGGACCAAATAGAACATAAAATAAATTTTCTTTTTAATTTCTTTTGCAGGAAGTAACATTTTATTGGGCCGGTCCCACATGGAGAAAAATGGTGGGCTTTTGGCCGTTGATTTGGAAGGCAAACACCTGCCCCACTATCATGACCGTCGATTGTCACTCATCACTGGTTGGCTCAATATTGGGGTCCACTTATATTGCTGTTCCTTAGTACATCCTTACATATTAGACTCAATTTGACTCAACATCCTGCTCTAGCAAGTACTAGATCAACCAAGTCTTGAACAACACTATAAATTTGTATGTTTCTTAACAAAAATAATTATGTTAAACTCACTTTAAACGCGTATAAACATTACTCTTATTTTGAACGGATATTGATATGTATTTGATTAACATGATGATATTCACGAATGAATCTATAATATAAACGACTTAAATCATTAAAATCAGCCGTGTCTTTGTTCAAATGGGACATATTGCTTGTAGTAGGATCTATTATTGTGGTCCCAGTGAAACAATCAATGAGAAGTGAGAATAATATGTAGGTGAGGTATACAAATTACACAATATATTAATTAGGTTTAATTTTTCAAATACCTCCAAACTATTGTCTATTGTCACTTTTACTCTTTATTTAAAAATTGAATCATATTGACCCCCCCTTAACTATTTAATTGTATCACTTACACCATTTTTATTACTAATCCGTCTGAATTAGTAATGAAAATCGATCACATGTTGTCCATATACTTCAATTATATACATATTTATGTCCAAAATATTCTCTCTCTCTTTTTTAAATAAGTCAACGCTCTTATTAATAAGGGTTAGATTTACTCCCACAATGAAGGACATTTAATTGAAGCACATGAACAACAACACCTGATCGATTTTCGTCACTACTTCAAACAGATTAGTAACAAAAGAAGTATATGTGATGTAATTAGATAGTTAATGTGGTCAATATATCTGCGAAATTAAGCCTATTAATTTACCTTGTACCATACCATGTTTTTTTTTACCAATGTTTTATTAGTTCTAAAATAACTTAGGGTTTACTCACCGTTAATTAAAAAAAAAGATACGTAGCTATCGCTATTCTTACCTATAATGGTGAATGCATCTATCGAAACTAGTCTATTCAAGTTCAATTTCTAAAAAACATTAAGAAACTCTAAAAACGTTTTCTGATTTGAACTAGTTTGCATTTCTAACGAGTGTAACACACGAGTCAAACTCAAATAACTTGGTTTTCTTTCAAATTGATCTCACAAATGGAAGAGATTTGGAAAAATAAAAGTATGATCTTCCAATTATTATCAATTATCAAATTGAACAGAATAACAATTTAAGTATGATCTTCCACAACACTGTTGTGTGTGAGAAATCAATTCCCAGGGGCAACCAAAGTTGCTAA
>BRYE01000001.1:20186899-20191899 GCA_030159115.1 Actinidia arguta var. hypoleuca
TGTCACCATTCAAATTTAACAAAATACCAAATTTACCTTCCAAATACTCCCAATTAAAAAAAAAAAACTTTTGCTTATCCCCCCTCCTTTTGGTCCCAAAACTCGCCACCAAGCATCCAACTTGCCACCGCCACAATCACTTCTAGCCCAGCCGGCGCCGTTATCATCTTCCCACTTCCACCACCAGGTACCTACTGAGAAAAACTCAAATCCAAACTCAAACCTCAAAAATCCCCAACCCTAATTCTATATATTTTGCTCAAATCAAAACTCAAGCCTCACAGAACAGAATCCCCAACTCTAATTCTATATAATATTGCTCAAATCAAAACTCAAACCTCACAAATTCTCAACCCTAATTTATATATACATCTGTATATATGCGTGCGTGCGTGCGTGTATGTGTGTGTGTAACTATGTATATATGGAGTAAATATATCTGTGTTTGCGCGCTCGCGTGTGATAGAGAGATTAATATCCTGATCTGGGGAACGCTTCATCGCTGTTGTGTTTGGGTTGGGCAGCGGCCGCAAAGGTTGGAATGGGTCGGCAACCATGGGTTCGTTTGGTTGATCGGCGTCCCACAGGGTTGGTGGGGGTGGGGGTGGGTCGGGCGGTGGCGACCATGAGTGGGGGCGGGATTGGGCGGCGGGTTGGATTTAACACAGAGATGAAGATGAAGAGTAAATTACAGAATTTCTCTAACTATTTGACGGTATTAAGGTAAAATCTATTTTTCGTTAACCTACGTTAGAAGACAAACATTGATAGGGGTAGACGGTAAAATCTCCAGAAGGTGAGGGATGAATCTGTATTAAATCTAAATCTCAGGCGAGGTTACTTTAATTTTCCCTTATTATTATTAATGCATTTGTATTGACGTAGCTTCCACAGTCAACTACCGTCTGGGAATTTCCTTCTTGTTAAAAAAAACCGGCCGTTTCTTAAAAGATTAAAAAAAAAAAACTAATCATGAGATTTCAAACTAAAAACTGCAACAGACGAACTGAGATTTAAAAAAAAAAACAGATTAACGACTCTATTGTCATAATTTGAGACACCAACAATGCAATTAAGATTGCAAACCGGGAATCAAGCAACAAATGGACGGTGAGATTTATAAAACATGCCTGGCTTATATAATTTCAATTAGGTTCAGTTCAGTTTTAAATTGTTTGAGATATTATAAAATTGAAACTAACCCAAAAAAATAATTTTTAAAAATTAAAACCAAACCGATTTATCAGCTCTAGAAAAATCAAACAGAACCTAACTCTTTTGTTAGTTTTTTGGGTCGGTTTGGTTTCATCGGTTTTTCGTACGCCAAATTTCATGGATGGGGTGATACTTGGGCCAAGTTTGGCTTAGTTTGTTTTTTTCAGATTTTTAATTGCTTTGATTTTTGAGTGTTTTTATCTCAAATTTTTGAAATTTTTGAGTGGTAAAAAGTGTGCCGTATAAGATATTTCCATGCCACTGGACTCTCCCTCTCTCTACTAAATTAAAAATGGAAAGAATTCCAACGAGTTGCAGAATTTAGAGTTTGACTATCAAAGATTAATTATATTTTAAGTTTTTTATAGTTTTTTTTTTTTTTAGAAAGCTGTTAGATAAAATTGAAACTTAAAAATTAAATAAAGAGAATAATATATATATATATATGTATGTATATGTATATGTATATGTGAGAATTATTTTTCTATTGCCATTGAATTTTTTGTAAGGCTGAGAAATGAGTCAAATCAGTAGATTGTTTAAATTTATTTTGAATTATTAGCGAGTTTTAAAATTATCTTTGAGTTAAGTTTATTTATCAAGCGAACCAATCTCGAACGAGTTTTAATCGAGTGGAACACATGCCGAACTCGAGTAACTTGAATTTTATAAATATTATAAAATTATCAAGTCAGGCAATAAACTATTCAAACTTGGTTTGAAAACTTAACGAGTTTTGAACTTAGTTTATTTATCAAGTGAACCGATCTTAGACGAGTTTTTAACAAGATCACTCCTAATTTTCAGCCATTTATCATTTTAAAACAACTTGGTGATTTTATTTTGCTCTTTTTGTTGAAATGGTTAAAAAAAATAAAGTCAGTCTTGCTAACTGCTAAGTGAGCAGTTTGGAAATAATTAGTGTTACTATCATGACTAAACATGAGAGAATTTTTTTCTCACTTCTTGGCAGACTCTTGCAATGAAGTTGACATCTTTGTAGGTTTTGTTTGGATTATGGACTTGGAGGAGGGGGAAAAAAAACACGAGAGAAATAATTAAGCAGTTCTTTTGTTTTTTTATGAATAAGGGATTAATAGCAGCTTTGTTTGCTTAATGAGGCTATGTTTGTTTCAACGAAAAATATTTTTTATAAAATTATTTTATATATTTTTTGCTGTTTGATAGCATGAAAAATAAAAAATTAATATAATATATTTTTTGATTAACGAAAACACATTTTAATATGCGGAAAAAGTTTTCCTCTCTTTTATTCTGGAAATCATTTTTCATAACTCGTGTTTTCACCACCACCGCACACACTATAACTATTTTTTTTTAAATAATATTGTAAAAAAAAATACTTTTATTTAAAAAAAAAACTATTTTATTTTTAAAATTTGAAAACAAACAAAAATTGGGACTTGGTTTGCATTTTATGATCAGGTGTTTTTTTCCTCCTTATATGAGTTAGTTTGTTCGAGAAAAAAATTGATCGGATTGAATTTTTAGATCAGATATCCATATAAATCGGATCGAATTTGAGTAATGAAGATTTACCATATTCAAATTCAGATCAGATTCGAATTTTTTTGTAATATGATCGGATTGGATTTTCACGTATTTGATCTAAATTCGACCCAAAATATTTAAATTGCACCATGCAATCCAACATTTGAACCGCATATAAGTGGGTCCATATAATAGTTTACATCAAGACCCAAAAAAGGGGTTTGGCTAGTTTCATTGTTCCAAGTAGAATTTTTCGTATTTCTTTCTCTCCTTTTTCTTTTTTCCTTTTTTAATAATTGTAATAAAATTTCTTTTCTCACAATTTGTTTGCCTCCTTTTTAAAACTCAACGTTTTAAGGAGTTAAATATTCGAGTTTCTAAATGCAAATCAAATTGGGTTCGGTGCATCCCTATCTCATGACAAACCAATCTAATTTCGGGTCTTCAATTTTATTCTCACTACAACTCCATAATCCCCCAAAAAGCCCACATCTACAACCTTTTCACCAAACTCTAACCCTAATCCTAGATCTTGTCATCGCTATGGACCAGATCACAAGCAAACCTTGTGACCACCACCACTAATCTCTCGGGGGATAAGTAGCGACTATCGACAATTGCAGTGGAGGGCTTGGGTGGTAGAATGGCAGTGGCGGGTTCCGACATGATGGGAGACGAAGACCGGATGTTTTTTGGTGTTTGTCTTTAATGGCAAATTCATTGAGAGGCAAAATTTAATTAAAAAAAAAAAATCATTTTCTTGGAGTACATTGAAACCAATTTGGTTTGTATTTAGATGCTCCCAAATATGTGTTCCCATTAAAAGTTTTAACTTTTCAAGAATATCTGTCAACAATTTAAAATTTTCAGAAGTAAAAAATGAACACGTCATATCAATTCAAAAATTTAGGGGTAAAACAAAAAATTAGCATATTTTAATAGTTGATTTTTAAAAAATAGACATACATATATTTTTAAATATCGAAAAATTAGACAAACAAGTTAGTACAAAAAGAGTACTTTAAATGATTAAAATTTGTAGTAAGTGTTTGAAAATAAAATTACTTACCTATAATATAAGATACAAATTTTTTTAAATCTTTTAAATTATTTCTCATTATCTATGAATGGAATCTATTTAAATTAATCTAATGACTAACATTTTATCTGAGATTATTTTTTTTTAAAAACAAATATCACTTTCTTCTTCTCAAATGTGTGGAGCCCACATAGGTTGTGATTCAATAGTTAAAAAATCTCTAAAATTGAACATATTTTTATCCATTGAATTATTTTTTAGTGAAATCCAAAAAAAAAACACTAAAATACTTATTTTCCCCCCTCATTTCTAAAAAAAAATGCCTAAAAAATAAAAATTTTTATATAATATCCGTAAACACATATAATTATTAATTATGTATATATTTTCCATGCGTAGGGACGAGAGAGAGGTCAAAAAGTCATTAGAAAATGTAATCATCAATGACGTAGAGAGAGAGAGAGAGAGAGAGAGAGAGAGAGAGGTCAAAAAGTCATATTAGAAAATGGTATCAGCAAAGATGTTGAAGGTTCTGATCACATTCGTTGCCTACAATATGTACAAACTCGCTCAGCCACTTGAAAGCAGGTTGAAGTATTTGAATAACGATGATTCATTCTGCAAACGACTTATCCGAAAACACTTAACAAATTGATGGGGACACTAAGAACAAAAAAATAAAAAAACTTTGACGTGATAATTCACGTCTAAGTTTTTTTTGTGTGTGTGTTTTTAGTGTCCCGTCAATTTGTTAAGTGTTCGAAAAATACACACAAAAAAAAACTTAGACATGATTAATATATATATATATATAATACCTTGATGACATTTACTTTCCAAATGGCAATTGCCACTGCCTCCTAATTTTCTGTATATATTTTCTGTAAGAATAATATTTTTGATACCGAATATGTAATGCCTCTCTCATGTGACGTTTCATTGTAGCGCCACATGTTTCTAGTCCTAGAAAATCTCTTTTCTGGAGTTCCATTTTAGAAAGCCAATGAAAATTACGGTGGAAAGTTAATTCATTGAATTGTGCTGTGTGGTATGGTTTTGAATAAAGTGGTGACATTTCACAATCCAACAAAATTTCCTGGAAAATCTTGGAAAGTTGCCAGTGAGATCCAGCAATATTGTTGCCAAATCCCTTAGAGGACTGTTTGTGTGGGGTCTAAGTCTAACCAAGCAAGTAATAAAATGAAATGAGTGAACCAATTGACTTCAATCCTCC
>BRYE01000001.1:20201899-20204399 GCA_030159115.1 Actinidia arguta var. hypoleuca
TGTCCAAAAGCATCAATATTAGCAACATTAATTAGTTATAAAAAAAAACTCACAGTTTTGGCCTATTTAGATAATTAGCTTTTAGTTGGGGGCGACAAGCTTGGGCATATACATATAATCATGGTTTGGTTCAATTTTTAATCATGGTTAAACGAAAAAACTGCAAATCGAACTGTAAGAGAACCTTTTGTTTTGTCCGAACCATTCAAAGAAAAATAGAATCGAACCATTCAGTTCAGACAGTTTCACAATTTGATTATTTTTTGGCTCACTCCTAATGACGTTGAGCGAGACTTTGGCAAATATTTTGGAGAATAACCAAAGAATTTTAAAATCTCCAAAACTATTGATCAGGCGTGTGGTGTAGACATCTGAACTTTAAAAAATATTATTTTTAGAAACCGACATTTTTATGTGATTCCTCAATTAGACGCACAGCATCTAATTCATCAAATGCAATGCATAAAGTTAAGAAGCCACATAAATGCATTACAGACATTCACAAAAATATTAAGTAACGTATTTAGTAAAAAGCAGCAAATCAGTGTCAAATTGGGAAAATATTATTATAATAAACAAATGTATTATTTTAATCTTAGTGGATAGATACATTAATTAGCAAAAAAAATTTCAAAAATCACTAAATAAATGCATATACCAATGACAAAGTGAATATCATATAATGGAGGCCTACCATCACAATTTCTAAGACACATTATAAATCATATTTATTAAAGGCGTGACCCACGTTATACTAATTTCAAAGTTATATTACACACCTCGCTTTCTAAATGAATCAAGCCCAGTTTAGGCTAGCATTTTTTAGCTACGTTGATTTTCAAGTTTTTTTCATATTTTGTGAACTTTTTTTACCGTTTGATAAAAAATTTATATTTTTTTTGTTTCTCTTGATAAATCTATACTTTTTGTTCATATTTTAACTTATTTGATAAATAAAAATAATTTATTTTTTTCTATTAGTAAACTTCTTTTTTCAAATAAGATAAAAAAATTTACATTTTCAAATTCAATTCGTCAAAAAAATCAAAAAAGTATTAAATTTTGACCAAACAATTAGAAAATTTAGCTAAATTAGTTTTAAAAAAAAAACTAACTCAAATATGAACAATAACCTTTATATCCAATTCAACTTCTCAGTTGGTATACACACACGCGCACACACACACACAAGAAAATAAAAGATGCAAAGCTTTCTACTTTCTATATAGTTCTTTTGCTAGTTCATTTGTCTTTCTTCTTCCCTTTCCATACTTTCCAAATTCTTCACACAATCAGGTTTTGGTTCTCATCCTCCAATCTTCTTTGCAAGACACACAGTTCCCCTTTTCAAAAGATTCAAAAACTCATGATCAATCCTGATATACTGTGTAGAACCTTCATAAACAGAAGATTTTGCAACACAATATAAAACACTCCAATATACCATCAATAACCAATCAGAAGTCAAGCATTACAAATCCCTAACCCACATTGCCTCGCCACTGCCCCGATCTTGACTCATCACGTCTGGCTTTATCTGGCGTGGAAGGAAATAGCTCAACATACCGTGAACCAATGGTCTTCCTATCCTTACCCATTGCTGTCTTAGCCTCCTCGGCCGAGGCAAACTCCACAAATGCCTCTCCGGTAGTTTTCCCATTGGGGCTGTGCGCAATGTGTATCTTATTGTTTCACAACTTCAATATCTCGGTGTACTCCATTTGGTCATTTTCAAGGAATATCTTGGATTGAGCTGGAGGCGAGCTTCCATGGTAGTCATTATCATAAATGCCTTCGTAATTCACTTCACCAGCCACAGCTTGGTAATAATCTTGCTTCTTGCACCTGAAAACTTCCACATATCTCCTCCCCATGTTCTGTCGATCTCTCTGTACAGCAAAATCAGCATGCATGGGTGATGCAAGATAACAAATGCCTTCCCCGAGAACCACCCATTCTTGTTCACCAGCAACACATCCACCACGTCCAACCCAGCGAAGAACTTGAAAATGTCAATGTCGGTGAAGTTGAAGGGAAGACCCCTGAGACGAACCATTGGAAATGCGGAGGGACGATGTCCACTGCCATATCCATAAGGCTGGAAGCCACTTGAACTGCTCCTTACTGTGAAGTAGGGATTTGATTCCATCACTCTTTGTCTCTTTGAGCCGACCTCGTACCCGTCCAAACCCCCCCTCTTCCCAACATTGCCATTCAATAATGCATACCCCAAAGAAAGAAAAAAATCCCCCACTCAACGTCGTTAATAAAACCCAACCCAACCCAACCCAACCCATGTTTTCTATCTCATAATTCCCAGTTATTAAATTTCCCATAGCATTATCTCATATGTCATCAACCCTCGTACATACAAATATACAAACCATGAACCCAAATGTAGAGCAAAATAGTGACAAAACACACATAGGAGACCCAGGCTAGCAGCTGCAAAATAGTGACAAACTACCAATCTCTCTTAAAATATACGCATGTCACCTGG
>BRYE01000001.1:20231899-20239399 GCA_030159115.1 Actinidia arguta var. hypoleuca
TGGCATTATCCTAGGAACGTGGTCCTAAACTAGTGTTACAAAACTATACAAGTATTAGGTATCTTTGACTAGGTCGTGCAATTGTTAAAAAATGGATCCAACAAAGTACTCTACTTTTTTTATACATTAAAAAAAAATTTAGAAACCAAAACACATGATGAAAACTTTGGAAATGAAAGCCCGAGAATCGAAGTTAATTCGTTTATTTGTTTCGTATCGTCTATCTAAGCCATTCAAGTTTAATCAAACTGCATATGCATAGAGTGCTAGAGTTGTCCCACACCGTCTAAGCCACCTAAGCTTTCGCCAAACCTAATTGATCCTTCTAAAACACTAGGAAAAAATTACATATATGAAATCAATGTATGGGAATTTTGAAGCATTTCCAAAACTGATACCACAAGATTCTTTGTTGTTTATCCTCATACATGAATAGATCCTACTTTATATGTATTAATCTAATGGATGACTTCAATAGAAAAAGTGGTTGGTTGGATAGTGATAATACTTGATGTGGTAGAGACCAAACAAACTGAGTAATTAGAAAAGCAAGTCACTTAGTTTTAAATTGTAGTTTCATTGGCCTAATTAGTTTTTAATAATTAATAACACTCTTTCCAAACTTGATATTTCAAGACTAAAACATCAGAGTGATAAACAAACCAAGCTGTTTGAACATATTTTTAAGACTAATTCTTACAAATAAACTAAGTTTGAACATATTTTTTAAGTTTAGTTTAACAATCTACTACTCGACTCGATAACCTTATAATGTGTAAAAAAATTCAAGTTACTTGAGCTCAATTAAAACTCGAGCACAATTCGCTTGATAAACAAACTAAGCTCAAACTTATTTTTTAAGCTCGTTAAGTTTTCAAACCAAATTTAATCAAACTTAGATAACCTACTGTTCGACTCGTTTATCACCCTACTAAAACATTATTTAACAAGATAATAAAATAACGCAGCTTTCACTTCATTTCTTTTTCTATCATTTTCTCCTGTCTTTTTTTTCTTGACAAATTCAAGATACAAACGCTTAATAACACATGATTTGCATAGTGTCAAAGGAGAGAGTCACATACATAATCATCACGTTTTACTGCATGTAAGGCAAGACATGATTCATTTTGCTTATATATTTACATAATCTTTTCGAACCAATAACGAGCAGCTAACAAGAAGGTGACAAACCGGTGAATATATTCAATACCAGTTCAATCAAAAGCTGCTCTACAACCTCAGCTTTTACTCAGAAAATGCAAAGTCGTTGAAAAACCCAGTATTTTACCAAACATGTGCCTCTCGTTCATCCCTGGTTTTCGAATCAAATACGACCTCGTTTGTAATTGATATATATGTTTATACTATATATGCAAAAACGAGAGGGAGCATGAGGTTGATAAGCATCTCCAACCCAATGTGGAAAGGAGATAGAGAGGAAGATGAGATAATAGAGATGACTATATCTTCTATAATTCTATGAGGGAGGGAGGGGGGTTACCCACAAAGGAAGTTATATCCCAATCCTAAAAGAAAAGAGAAAATATCTAGACAGCACGCAAATATGCAACCCACAAAGAAAATAATATAGCATTTTGACCATACATAGCTGTTTAATCCCATAAATAAACAAATGAATGAAGAAAAAAAAATTCAAAAGCCACCGCCTCTTCATCCAAACACACTCTTATACACGCCGTACATGACAATGTTGTAAGGGCCTTCCGTCCCCAACTCTCCTCCATCAATTACAAGATACCTTCCATTCTTCGTCCACACAAGCAACTGATTAACCATCATTACGACAAGGTTCCAATTAGCCCCATCAGTTTTCATTTCAGGAAACAGATCAAGAGCTGTTATCCAACATTGCCCACTCACATAACACAGATCAATAAATTATACGAATATAAAATACGATATGTGCTTTCACTTTCCCCCGACCAAAAAAGGCTCTTGATCATGCATTACGAACCACAACATCAAGAAGTGCCTCCCTGTAGTCTACTCTTTCTAAAACCTCACCAGCTTCCAAAATGCGGCAAGCTATACAGAGAATTCTAACCATCTTTGTCAGTGTGACAACATCAGGGACAAGCCATCACTGAAACTCTTATATAAAAGCACCAGAGCTTGCCCTCAATTAACTTCTTGACAATGTGCAGCAATTAAAACATAGACATTCCTCTTACTGTTATACAAGTGTATGGGACCATCAAAGCATTAGAAGTCACCGCATTTAGTTCAACCATTTCATATCTGAAGATCAAAAAACTGTAATCATTGTCATACCACAGTTCATTATATTCCTGTAAAATTCCCTAGCTAATTCAAAATTTACTACAAGGCCACCACCAATGATCGAATTGAAGAGTTTTTCAGACAGAGCTGTTTGGAACTTAGAAACCAAATTAAGTACCTTAATAACTTCTCGAATCATTCGGCCCTAACCAAGACCATGTATAAACATAATGAAAATGCCATCGTCTGGGTAGGCAGTATACTACACAGACATTTTCATCAGTTCCTTGACAGTTTGTAGTTGTCAAAAAGTGCAGAGCATGTGTATCAAAGCTACGTATATGGATTGCTACTCGGCATAATTATGAAGCTAGGGGGGGGCATCCATTTTGGGTTGCTGACTACAGTTCCATTATGAGATGCAAGAATTTAGTTTCTATCTTTGTGCTATTCTACAGGACACGTTCCTTTTGCATAAAATGCAAAATACACAACTTCTTACCGAACCCTCAATAATTCCTGACAAGGAAAATGATGTATAAAATTGTTGATGGCCATAGTTTATTTGATTTGCTTTGTGTTTGGCTATAAAAAATATATACGAGTACATGTACCGGTGTTGGTACAATACGGATATGTCGGTACGGAAAAATCTAAAACCTAAAAAGAGGAGGTACAAGTATGACTGGGGTATGTTCCTAAAAAAAGTTTTTATAATTTTCAGTAATGAATTATAAGTAACTATTAAAAAATTAAATACAAAAAATAATTAATAGTTTAGTTAATTAAGAGTTCAAGTTACAAACCATAGTGTTTTCTTTTTTTGAAAAGAGTTACAAATCATAGTTTAATGGAAAAAAATAGCTGCAAACCAAAGTTTAGTACCATTACGCTAAAGAAATTAAGAATCCAAATTACAAGCCATAAGTTACTGAAAAAATTAGGTGCAAACCAGAGTTTAGTACCATTACACTAAAGAACCTATGCACCAACGGTTAATAGTATAGGTATGGTAAGCTAGAGAAACAATTCCCATCAAGGTAACTTCATTTCTGTATAAAATGAAGTACTATTTTGTCTAAGGTACAACTTGGGTGAATATTATGTACCTCTTAGGAAAAATTTTGGTGCTTGTTCTGGCGTACCCGATACACATAGAAGTACCATTCAAAAGTACGTATAACCAATATGGGTACGACAAGATTTTCGAAGCACCCATGCTTTGGTGTACACTAAATGATAAGGATAATGAAAGAAAAATTACAAAAAGTAATAGGACTAAGTACATTAGTAAGATGCTGGATTTGCTGGTGCTAAGTATTAGGATTTCCTTTAAAGGGACAAAGATTACATGCAAACATTATAACACAGATTAATTCTACTCAAGAGAAACACTACGTTTCATAATCTTCATCGAAGAGAGACAGGTTTTGTGAAAACCACACATTATTCTTGCATACCAATTCATAGCAGCAAAACACCAAAGTACAGGCTAACAACAATGGTCTTTTCATCTCCGAAAAAACCAATTGAAAAATGATTCCAAAACATAACATTCAATTGAAACTCAAAAAAAAAAAAACATAGTTGGAATCAATCAATCCAATTCCTTCACAGCTTTAATCATATTAGTCATACAAATAATGGATTTAGAAATAACCTTCTGCGACACGTACTGGCAATAAGGATCAGGCTTCTTTACCTCAGCAATCTCATAATACGACTAAGAGCTAATCATAAGTATCAGGATTTCCTTATCCAAAATTATTGACAAAGAAGAATTACACTCCATAGATAGATTCCAATTTCCATAAATAATCTTCAACAAAAAAAGCCCATTTGATTGCATGTCAAGCGTAACTCTTCAGTCTATAGTTTATAGGGATAGCCACAAACCAGTTTAGAACAGCAAAAGACTCTAATACGGACTACCAATAACGTTATCTGCTACAAATAATCTAACATTTCATTGGAATGCAAATCCTTCACAACCTTAATCCCCGTAGTGTTGGCCATACTACTGATAACAGACTCACAAGTCACAACCTTCAAACTTGATACTGCAATATAACATTTCATTGGAACCCAAAAAACTATATAGAAAAAAAATAATCAATCAGCTGATTTTAAGGAAAATGAGGCATTGTTCTTCAATCTTTTACTGAGAAGCATAACCTAATTCATAACAACAAAAAACAGTAGTGCAACTACCAATAACGTTCTCTAAATCTGCTACAGAACCATTTCAAACGCGATACCAAAACACAGCATTCAATTAGAATCCAAAAAATCCCACACATAGAATGAATCAATCATTCAATCCAATTCCTTCACAACTTTAATCCCCATGGTATTAGCCGTACCGATAATCGATTTCGATATAGCTTCGAGAGACATGTATTGACAGAAAGGATCAGACTGCTTTACCTTGGCGATCTCGTAGACGTGCTTTAGGGTTACGGTTCCGGCAACGACGTGTCCGGCTCGGCCGCTGCCGGACTCGACGCCGGCGGTTTTCTTGAGGTACCAGGTGACCGACGGCGACTTGACGGTGAACTCGAAGGTGTTGTCCTTGAAGGCCGTGATGGTCACCGCCATGGGCGTGTCCGGCTTGTACTTCTGCGTCCGAGCGTTGAAGTCCTTGCAGAATGCCATCAGGTTCAGCCGGTACTGCCCTAGGGCGGGGCCCACCGGAGGCGCTGGCCGTGCTCCGCCGGCCGGGACCGTCAGGCGGATCGTCGCCGCCACGGGCCGCCGCGTCAGGATCTCTTTAAGGGAGGCCATCACTTCTCCTGTTAGAAAGAGAAACTTGGACACAAATTTGCGGTACGTCCTCAAATTTGACACAAATTTTCTTCTAGGGTAGTTTTCGTAGAAAAATGTTTATTTTTCAAATTTACTTGGTTTGCGCCCGTTCGGCCCAACAGCCCGGCCCGGCCCGGCCAATCAATCAGCATGCTCCGCCACGTGTTAACACTCTCTCATTCCTTAGCCATAATGACTAGTTTGGCAATTTTTATTTTATTTTTATATTTTTACGCCCAACAACTATATAACAGATAATTTTTTAGATAAAATAATAATTAAACTATAAATGATCAAAATACCCCTTCACAACAATTATATAATGGCTAATTTTTAAAATATTTTGGTCAAATGAGTCCCCCCAAAAATCTTATAAATACCTTTAATCCTCCACACTTCTTCTTCACTTAATTCGTACCTAATCTAACAATTTTATAATTACATCTCAATATTTTATTCGAAATGTTTAAGAAAATTTCAATTACTCAATTGTTTAAAATTTTTAAGTGTTAAATCCCGACATTTCAAGTGCTTCAAATTTGAGATAATTTTGTATCAAAAATTATTTTATTGCATCGTTAGTATTTAAAAAAAAAATAGATCATCATTATTACAATTTAGAAGATGCTAAGTACAATGAGTTTGAGACTAAAGGTGATGATAATGTACCCGAAATTATCTCAAATAATTCGAACGGTTCCGCCACCAACATTGGCACACTAATAGCACCAGTAGGACATCTAAGAAAGTAAGATCAATAGTTTGATAGCATTTTCGATCAATTAAGGTCACTGAAACAAAAAAACAATGAATAAAACTATTTGAAATTACTACGAATGTAAGGAGGCACGCTAATAATTGTTAAGTTAAAAATGTTAGTAATGTAAGCCAACCAAAGTCATAAATAATTTTTTTTGAAGGTGGGGATAGATAATTTCTGTTATTCAAATACTAGAATGAGAAATTGCATTTTACACTTACATTCAGAGTTGATTTGAGATTTTAGTGTTTTCAACAAAATTATATCAATCTTCAATTCTAGGCGGTCTTCAGGACTGCAATTAGAAGCAATTGCTTCAAAAATTTTACAAAACAAAGAAATAAATTAATTACTGAATTACGTACACAAAAATTACTATCTCATGCATTTCTGATATGTGAAAAGATTAGAACCACCTTCATTATTATGCTCTGATTGTACATTACATTAATTCCGCTTGAAATTTACAAAAAAAAAAAAATTATTAATTTTTTCCTATTGAATACCCACATACTTGCCAATTTTTATTTATTTTTATCTATTATGAATGTCTTACATGAATATAGTATTCAAAATGATATTTTCAGCATTACTTTTGATAATGCAACTAATGACACCGCCACGATTGAATTATTTAATCGACAATTAAAATATCATGTAGGTAACAATTTATATTATGTTAGACGTGTTTGTTATATTATCAATTGATTGGCCCCACCAGCGTCAACTATGGCATTGAAGGCAGCTTTTAGTGTAGATAATCGACAACTGGACGATAGGAGAAGATCGTTGAATCTGGATATATTGGAGTGCCAATTTTATTTTAAAGATTAGGATAATACAAAACACTGAATTCAACACGAGATTATAGAAAATGATTACATTTTATAACTTTTTAAGACGATGAACATATTGAACGGATGAAGAGAACGAAGACAATAATTAGTCAAAACTTATTTTTTAGTTTTAACATTGTAATTGATAAGGCAATAATGAATGATGCAAATAAATGATAGTTAAGTGGGTGACAATATAATTGAGATATTCTTAACTATAACGATGCAAATCTCAATTTTTAAATTTGTTTTAATTATTTATTTGTTTCAAATTTGCAATCAATGTATTTAACATTATTTTTTTAATTAATTATATGAATCTCTTTATATTTATTTAGTCAATTTTTAATTTATTGTTGAATAGAAATGTAGTTGTTATAAATTATTAAAATATAGTTTGTAATTTTTAATATTTTTTAAATAATAAGGATGAATAAAATGACTTACAATAAAAAAAATATTACTTATAACATTAAAAGAAAATAAACATATGTAAATTATAAGTTAAATAAAATAAATTAACTTATAAAGTTTATGCAATTCAAGTATAAGT
Organism: Actinidia arguta var. hypoleuca; assembly: GCA_030159115.1. NCBI lineage: Eukaryota > Viridiplantae > Streptophyta > Magnoliopsida > Ericales > Actinidiaceae > Actinidia > Actinidia arguta. Next base: position 20,239,098 of record BRYE01000001.1, read on the forward strand.
TATTACTTACAAGATAAGTTAAATAAAATAATTTACATATATTTTTTTATAAGTAATTAACCTATTACTTATTTAAAACCCAAATAAAAAATATAACATTCCAATTATTTCGCTAAAATTGAAAAACAAACCCAAAATCCAAAAAATAAAAAGTAAAAAAAAAAAATCGATCTTATTCGGTTTGGGCCATTTTGTCCGGTTTCAGCCTGTTCGGCTGGTCCCAGTCCACCCTTCGAGTGAGCCGGTTTCACGGACTGGATTGGATAGGGGGATGCATTTCGACTGAACCCAGACCGACTGTC
>BRYE01000001.1:20269399-20276899 GCA_030159115.1 Actinidia arguta var. hypoleuca
TCAAATCACATAAATGGGTTCAAGATGGGTGAAACGAGGCCCCGTTGATGTTGTCATTGGCTGCATCACGCTAACATGTAAGTATTTATAGTGATTAATGCTTTGATGAAACAATACTGTCCCATATTGCATTCGACAGTTGTATTATTGGTATGGGTTTGGTGTCAATTTATCAGAACCTCACAACTTGGAAAGGATATCTGCCACTATCGCTATGATGATTCCTTGTCACATCGTCTGTGAATAATGTTGTTTTGGAAGGGACAGCTATGGTAGAAATGGAATGTACCAAAAGAAATGATAAGATTTTAATTTGTGGCTAATTTTGAGCCAAAAATAAATAAAAGTTACATATTTCATATTTGTAGTTTAGTTGTAAAAAATATTTGTGGTTTAATTTGTTAAGCTGTTCGTGTTAATTTGTTTATTCATTTTAGAAAATCTAATTTTTTAAGGATTCAAAAATAATTAATTTAAAAAGTCTTTCACCCCCCAGAAAATAATTGATTCACCCTAAAAAAATTACAATTAAAATGTTTTAATTTTGTAAAATTATTCAATGAAAAATTAATTTGAAATTGTTCAAATGTAGAAAAGTAAAATTGTCGCATGTACTAATCTATACTATATATTATACAAATATAGTATCACGTGACATCCTCTTGAAATTTTATAAAAAGTAAAAAAAAAAAAAAAAAATTCACATGACAACTCTCTCATCTCTCCTTTCAAATCTCTCATCTCTCTCTCCTAAAATAGATCTACAAAAAAGAAAAAAAGGATTTATATTACATACTAAGCAAATTTAGTTTCCTGAAAAAATAAGATGTCTTCTTATTATTTATCTCTCCTAATCATTTTTTCCTAATTTTTTTGAAGTTATTTTACTAAAATAAATTGTAAACTAAAATTTTATTAAAGAAAAAAATGCTGAATAAAAAATAAAAAAGTAAAAAGAAAGAAAATCACAGACGTTTTACATCGCTACACAAATAGTTACTCTAGATCTTTTCAACCTTAAAAATATATATAAAAAAAAGATATTAATAAAATAAATTTAACATTTCAAAATATAGTATGTATTTAAATTCAAATTAAATTGGAATCATTTTTCTGTGCATAATACGGTGCAATGCTTGTTAAAATTTATAGAAATGATAATTTTTTTTTTATAAAGTCTCTATCTAGTGACACCTAACCCTTTCCATTTTGATTTAAACAAGTGCTCACACACCCTATTAAATTAAGCGAAGAAAGCCAGCGCCACCTTTGGCCTTCCCAAGTTAGAATTTGGTTCAAACAGTCGAGCAAAATCCAAATTTGTTTGTCTAACAATCAAGAAAGTCCTTTTACGTACCCATTTTTTGAATGCAAACTTCAAATGTACTTCTCCTATATAATATGGGATCGCAGTACGTGAAAATTTATTGTGGGACCCATCAAATATAAGATGGGCGTGTTTGGAATCGTCTTAGAATTACTCATGTAACTTTTCTCGCGATAACAACTTTTAGAAAAATTTTCAAAATTTCTCCTAAATTATTGACCAAATATTTCATAGACACTTAAAATTTAAGTAATATTAATTAAACACCTGAACTTTTAGTTGATTCTTTAATTAGGGTCCCAACATTTAACTCCGTCAAAATTTAGACGGAACATGTTATTAGAAATTAATATTCAACAAACACAGAATTTCAACATTCCAACACATGTCCACGTCATGCTGAACTATAATTTAAAGGCAGATATTGTTGTTTCTTAACGCTTGTGATTCAATACAAAAGAAGAAGAAAGAGAGAGAGAGAGAGAGAGAGAGGAGAGAGAGAGAGTGAAAATGATTCCATCACGTCTTCAAGACAAATTTGACAACTAGTTATGTCCCACACGCATTTAAGTAAATTTAAAATATTCATTTTAAATTAAAAAAATTCTTTTAGACTAAATATAGAGAACGTAACATTGTTGATCACAAAATCTGAAATACAAATTACATACGACTATAGACTGGGATTAATATATTCAATGTGAACTTTACGTGGGCTTAACCATTTTTCTATAAAATTATATTATTAATTTTTATTAATATTTTATTTCATCGTATATCTAATATGTGTGAGTTTTTTTGTTTAGACCAAATTCGACTGACTAATTGTCGAGCTAATGTTGATCAGTTCCGGTTTGCAAGTTTTGCACAAGTTTAGCTGACTTTGCTTAATTGGACTTAGTTTGGACCCCCTAAACTCTGTCTTGGTATATTTCTTGTTGATTTAGGAACTTGGTGTGACAAGAAACTATTTTTGGCATTAATTGGTTTAGAAAAAGTTCATTGGCTATAAATTTGAGAAACTCTATCTTCTTCGATTGAACTTGTTCGGAGTTCGGAGTTCCATTGGGAACTCTTAGTTCCTTTGGTGCCCCTATGAGGGATTTTGGTTAGATCTTTGATTCATTTGTAGATATTTGGGTTTTTGATTGAACTTTGGATTCATTGGTAGAGAGCTTCACTCTTTGTGTGGTATTTCATCATTTGGTTTAGAGAGGTTTTTCAGCTTAGTTCCAATGATGACTATTAATGAACGTAAGCATATCGCCGAATCACGTAAAATTCGATATCTTTAATTTTCGTACTAGTTATTCTCTCTTTAATTTGTTTTTTTTCTCATTGCAAATTTGTTTGGTCATTAAGTTGTGTTTGTTTTGTATCTTTTGAACACTTCCACACAACAACATAATATAAGTCAGCTTAATTCTATATTCACACAATATTTTTCAAAACATAAAATCAATTACAAGCATTCAACTAAATCAGCTTAATTTTTTTAAAACAAAATCTTTGCATTTAATGAGGAAGGTTTGACCGGTGACGGTTGTTGAGCCGGTCAGAAGAGTAATGAAGTAGAAGAAGACAAAGGAAAAAACATGTTGCCACTCTTGTTAGATGAATATTCTGAAAAGAATATTCTTTCTCCATCTTTCTCTTCTCTCTCTTCAGTTCACTGTCGCTGCTGCCTCTCATCGCTCAGAGCACTTTCTCAAGCTTTCCTGACAAAAACGCCACCATCCTCTTTTCTGTTAAAGCATAAAAAAATACAAAAAAGTTATAAACTTTATATTTTGTACAGTGCATACTCTAAAACCAATAAAATAAGAGTTCTACAACATGTGAAGAGACCTGTCAATGGATCGAATAAAATCTGGATCCGAATCCAATCCCAACAATTAATAAAAATTCGATCCGAAAATTCATATAATTCGAATCTGATTGATCTATATTTTTTGGATTGAATTCAGTACGAATCCATATTTCTCAAATCGGATTTAGATATTCACTTTTTGAACTAGAATAAATTTATAGTTTTTTTTTCCATTTCGAAAATTATATACTTTGTTTGTTTATTGGATCAGGGAGTCCGAACTCCGGCATAAGTACACAACCCGTGATCATTAGTATACATTCCTAATTTTTTTCTCGAAAATGATCGTCGTACTCCATTATTTGGTAACCACGTGCATAGCCACTGGGTGGTCTGGTGGTTTTTGAGAAAATTCCAAGACAGTGGGAATCTGGAAAAAGTATGTAATTAAAACTCTCTCAGTAAACCCACTGAGATTTCTTAGCATAACCAACCTAGCCGCCATCACTGCCCGTTTAGGGTTTCTAATTTTTTTTTTAAAAAAATTGATAACAAATTTTATTTTTTTAAAATATATTTAGATTAGGAATACAAAACATGTATAATATTTAAATTATTTTTCAAAAAAATTAAGAATAAAGATTTATTTTTTAAGTATATTTTGATTAAGAGTACCTAAAAAATAAACTGTTTAGATTATTTTTTTTAAAAAAATAAGTTATTAATAAAAATTAAAAATTAAGTAGTTTAGAAATAAATTGTGTTTTGAGAAATAAAGAGAATATTTATTTATTTATTTTAATTGGTGTATTAAGAAATAAATTTAGAGGCCTAAGATCTAAGAGCAAAATTATTATTTTTGCATAAAAATTAACTCCAAGAGTAATCTTGACAATAATTTACATCATAAAAGAAGTTAATGTTATTTCTAAAATTATTAAAGAGATGACAGTATTTATCAAAAATATTAGAGAAGTCTGTGAAATTCAAAGTATTTTGAGAGGAGCTTGTACAATAATTGTCTTATCCTAGATTTCAGATTGACCGAGCATGTGCAATAATTGTAATAGGGTTAGGAAATTTTGACACGGCACGATAACACGACTCGAATCTTACACGTAGTTAACGGATTAAGATTAATTATTTATGATACGAAATACGTATATGATAGTACCCAATAAGACAAAAAATAAACAAGTTGAAATAGTATCAAAATTGTCTTAACTCGAATAGGAGATACATAACTTATTTTATAATATTTCTAATATGAAATGTCATTCCGTAATATAATAGTCTGAGAAATTTATCCTCCCACCCCCTGATATCCCCACCCCTCGGCCCCACCCGTTCTCTCTTATAAAATTACTTTTATACCCCCATTGCTTTCTCTCTCTCTCTCTTTTATAGTTTTTCTTTCTTAGTTTTTTTTTCTCTTTTTTTAATCAAATTTTTTATTAATTTTGTTTTTCAGTTTTGTTTAATTTTTATTTGATTTTTTTAATCATTTTTTCCCATCAATTATCTTTTTGTTTTGTTTTGCTATTAGTGTGTTTATTTATTAATTTTTAGTATGTTTGTTATATATATATATATATATATATATATATATATATATATATATATATATATTTATTTTTTTTTTTTTTCCATACATATTCATTATTTTTTTTGTTAATAACATCTATTGGTTATTTATTAAAAAAAATGATCAAAATTGTACTCCGGATAAAGCACATTGTTATACCTTGATGCGATGACAACTCCCAATGTCGTTGATTTTTACGAACTCTCGAGTTTCTATAATTACCTCCTCCTCCCTTTAAATTACTCAACACCCATAATTACCCAACAAACTATTGACACATGTCATAACTTCCTCCTCCCTTTAAATTACCCTACAAATCATTGACACATGTCATAACCTACTCCTCCCTTTAAATTATCTCATAAATCATTGACACATATCATAAGCTTGTGCCTGAAATCAAGGTGTGCTTGATTTTGGACTTCAATTACGGAGTATTGAATATTGTGTAGGTTTTGTATCAAATTGAACAAAAAATAAAATAAAATATAATTCTAAATGAGCAGAAACAATACATACTCAAAAAAATAGTATATATAATACGTCTAAGTATAATATTATCATAATAAGTCGTAATATTAATTAAAATAGATCGTGACAAAAAAAATTATAATTTTTTTATCATAAAAGGTCGTAACATTTACCACAATAATACGTAACAATCTCTATAACTATTTTTAACATAAATATATCCTGTAATATATATCACAATTAATTATAATAGTTTATAATACACACAACGTATATTATAGATTTTTCCAAACTCTGATGAATATGGAAGTTTATAGTTCGTGTTTATGTTATATAATTATTCACGTTACCTGATCAAAGCTTTAAAGGCCTTTAAAACTATATATGCATGGGACTAGCCGACTAGGGCTACAAACAAACTAAGTTGTTCGTGAGACTCAGTCCGTGAGTAGACTCAAGCTCGGCTCGTTTAGAACTCGACTTAATTCGTTTTGTAAATAAACAATCTCGAGTTTGAATATCAGACTCGTTTAGTAAAGAGTCGAGCTCAATAAGATTAAAAAATTAAATTTTAAAAATATATTACTACATAATTAATAAAAAGAGTGAAGAGTTTTTAAAATTTTCAATATATATATATGTGGTATATGACATAATTGATAGTTTATAAGAAAAAAAATCTCAATAAATATAATAAAGTTTATAACCTTACTTGTTTAAGAATATGAATTCGTAATTTATTTAACTCGTTAAGGCTTATAAATAAGCTCAAACTCGACTCAAGCCTAATTCAGCTAGCTCGAGCTTGACTTGTTAAATTTTTTCTAAACTCAGCTCGAGCTCGTTTAAATCTTAATAAATAAGTTCGAACACTCCAAAACTTGGCTCGACTCGTTTGCGTCCCTACCTGCCATTTTACACTTTAATTAAATCTTCTTTTTTTAAAGAAAAATTTATTTAGATTAGTTTGGATTTTAGTAGTTTTTTTTTTATAAAAAAAAGAATTATTTTTTCAATTTTTTTATAAAAGACAAACAGAAAGTAATATGTATTATAAAATTATTATAAAATAGTATTTTTTATGGTTTTTTTTTTTTCTATTGCTACATAGGAAACTAAAGATGTCAAATTCGTCAATTATTCATGTGCATGATTGATGATTTTGTACATCAATTATGGAGTAAACTAGTAACCATACTGAGGGGTACTGGGTGACAACTTTGCTATTTTTGGGAACCGGCAATTATTTTATCTTGAACTTGCTTTTTTTGGGGACCGGGACCGGGACTCGGACCGGGACCGGCAATTATTTGCTCTTGAACTTGCTATTTTGGGGGACCGGCAATTGTTTGTCTTTGTGGGAGCTGTTTTTCACAATTCTTGACACGGTGTGTGTGATGATACGATAGAGTGTCTAAATTTTTGGACAATTTTACCCTTCTTCTCTTCTCTCTATTTTATTTATTATTAATTTTTAATATTATATCTTAATTATTTATTAAAAAAATTTGATCAAAATTTAAATTATTTTTTTTTACTTTCACCTTCCAAATTTTTATATAAAACAAATTTATGATAAATTTTTATAATTTTTTTTATTCTTACCTTTAATTTTTATTTAAAAAAATATAAATTAAGATTTTTAATATTTTTTTAAATCTTTTTGAATTTATAAAATTTAATGCAAAACTATTTTTTGGGACCGGCAATTGTTCGTACATTATGATTGACATAGCCCTTGAATTTGATGTTGATGTTACACCAAGACTTGTCCAAATATTAAAAAGATTGCTGTAAGGCTTTGTTTCGACTAGCTTTGTTTTGAGTTTATAGTTATTTAAATTTTTTGAGTTTTTTTGTTTATAATAAATATTTTTTAGCGTTCATTATAAATTTTATATTTTTTTGATTTTTCTTAACGAGAGGAGTCCAAAATTTTTTATCTAATGTAAAAAAATCACTAAGAATAAAAAATAGATAATTTTACTTGATAAAATGGCTATTTTTTGTGTGATTTTTTTTAAAAATTTAATATTTTTTTTTTATTTTTAAATTTTCTTCATCGAGAGAAACTCAAAAGGATTAAAATTTTGATCAAACGATAAAAAAAGTTTACCAAAAACAAAAAAATTAAAACATCTATAATACTCAAAATAAAGATACACCAAATGAAGTCTAAATTTCTTGAAATGTCTTCACTCTTCACTTCCTCACTCTAGATTGATAGTTGTAAACAATTTTAGGCCATGTTTGTTTTGATGATAAGATGTTGGATTAAAATATAAATTCTGTGAGATCATTAATATG
>BRYE01000001.1:20286899-20289399 GCA_030159115.1 Actinidia arguta var. hypoleuca
TATCCTCTCATCCAACTAGCTTAAGAGAGAACACAGAAAGTCTAGAAAAGTTGGTAAAGCTCTTCATAATGTAATTTTGTTGGAATCCACCATTGCCTAGTGAATCAAGAAGCTTCCCTTTTTGATTATATGCTGGTAAAATTTTAACAACTCACATGTTGTAGGGGAGACTTGCTGTAACCATGTTATTCTGGTCAACGAAGCACAAATATTTGTAAGAAGGTAGTGTGCCGTGTTAGAACCATTGTAGGATACCTCCAATCAAGTGTCATACACTCTTCTGGACGTGACTTATATTTCTTTGGTGTTTTTTTAGAATTGGACACCCTTTGCAATTCAGACATATTGAGGGACACCAAGGATTTTAAAAAATGGCTGAAACGTTGGTGTCGGCCAGTTCGAACAGATTTTTTGCTACTCCATTTCAGATAAACCCCAATATACGGGTGCTGAGCTAGCCGATACATGTTATGTATCATCCCAAAACGGTTTTATTTAACATTCCAACAGCAAATCGGACAATCTCCATGAGGATTTCCAGACCCATCTTGAGGACTCTCTCTGGCCAGCTCTGAAAGATTTGGTGTGGACACAATGTTTATCGGTTTGTCTCTAAGAGAAAACAGGGAAAGTATAGCACGCAGTAAAGGCAATGAAGTGCACGAAAATGGACACTCAACTGCGCAAGGAATATGTAGAGGATCTTAATGTTGGAGGACAAAAAACAAAACCAAATCCTTTTCAAATCCTTGAGTGTATATACTTATTTGCATATCTATGTAGAGGGTGTTTTTTTTCAAAAAGAAAAATTTTGTAGTGTATTGTATATGTGGGTGACTAGGGTTGAGTCTTTAAAAGGAAGGTGGTTTGTTAGAGGTAGAAGAAGAGTGGTGCTTATTTGTGAGGATGTGGGAATATTGGGTCGTGGCAAAAGTGTTCATTTTTTTCAAGTGAAAAAAACCTAAAATCGTGACATCAACACCAATAAGCAAATTCTGTCAATATAATTAACAGAAGGATAACAGAAAAATCCACTCGCGACAATTTAAACCATACAGGTGGGCACCCTTTCTTAACCATGAAAGGGGCCACATGGCACCTCCTTATTGGTGGGTCATTTTATGGTGTAAACAGGTCTCAAACTTGTTTACGGTTGAGAAATTCCATGAACCTTGTTTAAAGTTGAGAAATTCTGACGACGGGCAATATGGCACCTCCTCATTGGCGATGAAATGTTTTCAACTTGTTTGGAAGATTTCTTTTACGTATGTTCAAGCTTGTCCCTAAAAGTTGTAATGCCTCAAATTTTGATCACAAACATGAGAACGTTTATTTTACCGTTTTACTTTAAAAAGTTGGGCTGTTCAGATTTGCCCCTTAAAATTCTTGATTGTTATGGAGTTCTTGTTGTTGCCATGTCACTTAGTCTCTTGATTGTTCATTTTTTTTTTGTTTGGCTTATTTATCAAGTTTATGCATGCCATCAAATACAATTAGTCACATATTTTGAGATCTTTAGTCAATAGATAGAGTGACTGAGATAGGTTTATCCAACAACTGGAAGCTCTATAACATTAAACCTTGTCAAATAAGGAAAGTCAATTACTTCAGAGTATCAAAACTTACTCAACATAGAATCATTAAGACCACACCGTACATAGAAAATAAGAAACTTCTGAAAATCTAATTCCAAGCACATCTTGACCTCATTTAGGGTTTGTTTGGATTAAGGATTTGGGGGACGGAAAGGAAAAGAAAATGGAAAGTCAATGGATTCAACGATTCAGATTTAATCGTTTTCCTTTCCTTGATCCAAATGCATCCTAAGATACTCACTGGAGTCTGGGACTGAACAACTCCACCGACAATCAAATTTTAATTTAACAAACATTTCATGATATGGCGTTTATATTTTTCTATTATAAAAAAGCAACAGCAGCTCAGCTCAGTTTAATATGAACTCTAATTTCAAACCTGCTCATACTTTTTTATACCAAAAATACCCCACAACTGCTTCACAATAATAACGGCTACCTAAATTAAAACAAAAAACAAAATCAATCCAATTCTACTCTGCATAACTTTTGCACAGGCAGCAATGCGTGAGCACCCATCACCAGTCCCAAATAAGAAAATTCCAAACCCCAAACCCCAATTTCAAGGTCCTTCAAAGGAACCCAATTTCAGATGCTACAAACTATCTCAGACAACGCGTGTTCTTCACAATCATGAGTTTGAGAAAAAAGAAACACCCATAGAAGAACACCGAAGCTGTGATTTATCTATTTTGGAACTAAATTCCAAAAAATGAAAATCAGAAGGCCGAATGAGGCATATAAAGAAGAACTGACCACAACTATGGTGATGATGATGATGATGATGGATCAAGAAATAGACGAGTAAATTACCTGAAAAAATCTGAGTCTGCGGGTTTCTTACTGAAACTAATGGACTAGAGGGAGAAGCCATCCTGTGAATTTGAGAGAGAGAGAGAGAGAGA
>BRYE01000001.1:20296899-20301899 GCA_030159115.1 Actinidia arguta var. hypoleuca
ATAGATTACCACAACAGTACAGGTAACAAATATATAGAGAGAGAGATCCTTTTTGTTGTGGCAGTGGTCACCCAATCTTCGGTTTCTATAGTGTTTTGTCAGGAAAACCTAAAAATGCAAACAAAGTTATCAGATTGTTCCCAAATAACTGAAACTGATATATTCCAGTGCATGTATCAATGGTTACTTGTATCCATCCATCTCTCAAAAAAATTTAATATATCGATCCCGATGAAAACTAAAGTAACAATTTAAATCTCCACCTAAGAGAAATTGTGATTATCATAACTTTGTGGGTTTCAAATGCCAAATAAATATGTAATTGACAAACCCACAAATACTCTTTATAGAAAAATGAGAAAAAGAAGGGAGGTTTTGGAACTTTAGAACAACTTAAATAGGAAAGTTGCTATTTGTTTCAAAATCTTTCTTCTAACCATGATTCTTGCAATGACAATAACGTAAAATCACCGGCAATCAAAAGAAAAGTGCAAAGCAAAGAAAATCTTAACAAGTTGGTGCAATGTAAAAGAAAGGCTAGAAATACCTACATGTGATGAGCTACCTGTGGGAGCTAGAAGGTTTGTGATTAGATAATAATAATAGTAGAGAAATCTCCTCCCATTAAGTGAATCTTAAGTTAATTGATTGCCAAACAGAGATATAACTTGAAAAAAATATGTTTGCCTCTAATAATTTTGCACAATAATCAATCTAGGGAGATAGGCTTAATCACAGTCCCTGTTGTACTACGAGATGACATAGAGAGAAGATAGTCTTTTTTCATATGAACTCAAATGCTACCTAAAAGCTGGGTTAATCGGACGAGAGAGAGAGAGAGAGAGAGAGAGAGAGAGAGAGAGAGAATGTGAGTGAGTTATGCTTGTGAGTTGTTCAATCAAGGAGCAAGTAGTCTTTTTCATATGAACTCAAATGCTACCTAAAAGCTAGGTTAATTGGACGAGAGAGAGTGTGAGTGAGCTGTGCTTGTGAGTTGTTCAATCAGGAAGACAGTAGTCTTGTTCATATGAACTCAAATGCTACCTAAAAGCTGGGTTAATCGAAAGAGAGAGAGAGAGAGAGAGAGAGAGAGAGTGAGTTGTGCTTGTGAGATGTTCAATCAGGGAGCTAGTAGTCATTAAAGCATAGATGGATCTAGGGGCGACCGCACCCCCAAAAATTTTTAAAAAAAATCACTAATTATACTATAAATTTTAATATAATTTAAAAATTACATAAGTTAACCTCCCCAATTTTTTTTAAAGATAATTTTAAAATTATAGAAGTTAGTCCCCCTAAATTTTTAACTATTATTTTTTTAAAAATAATTTTATATTTTTTTGTATGTTAATCAATAGAATTTGTAAAATAGCAAGTTTGGAAAAAACTTTATAAAATAGAGTTTAATAAAATAAATTCTATAACACTTACCTTTGGTGGGCCCTCAAACTTGCTAACTCTAGAATCACCAAGCTTTGACAAGTTTTAAATAAGACAAGCAAAAGATAAAATTTAATTAGTTAGTGGACTTTCATATAATTAAATATAACCACAAGTGACCTTATCAACTATCCAAAAAAAAATCTCAAATGTGCAGACCTTAGCAACTAGACAATCACGATTGATAGTTCTGTCTCCATTCACAGGCCACAGCGGCAACAAACTCAAAAGGCCGAAGGGGATTTTTTGAGGTTTCATCTCCATTCTCCATGGCTATGGTCCATGATCTAGGTTTGAAGACAAGGCCACAAGAGGTAAATTTTAGGGTTTAATTTTTACCTTTTTTTTGGTCTCATCTCCGATTCAAATGGGATCTTTTATATTTTTTATTTTACTAGTGATTTTAAGATTTATTGTTTACCTTTTTTTGTCTGGAGTTATTTTTTTCTTGTTAGGTTAATCATGAAGAACAAAATAATTTATTTATTCTTTAAGGGTGGAGGTTCTCAAAAAATTGAAGGTTGTACAAGTAAAACTAAGGAATCTTCCACTCATGATGTTGAAACTTCAAATCCTCCAGAACAACGTCCTTCTAAAGATCCTAGAGTCGAATCCAAACAAGTTGATACATCTTCTTTGGTGAGGTATCCAGGGTTAAGAAAATAAATACTTGATTACCCGATTTCTAAACGTGATGAGACAAGACGTGCTTATATCAAATTCAGACCATATCAATCCAAGGCTCCACAAAATCAATATTTTGAAGCTGATAAGAATGGTCGTCGCTTTCTATGTTCTTGGTACAAGCTATTCCTAGATTGGTTAGAATACTCTTTCACAAAAAATTGTGCATTTTGTCTTCCATGCTTTCTTTTTAGTAAGCCAACCGGATGCTCTGGATCTAGTGCTTTCACAGTTGAGGGATTTTCTTCATGAAAAAAAGTCAATGAAGGGAAGAATTGTCATTTATTATCTCATATGAGTAAGGATCCTAACTCACCACATAGAGTTGTTGTGCGTTGTTGTTATGATTTAATAAATCACTCGCAACATATTGAGAAGATTGTTGAAAAATAAAGCTCTCTACAAATTAAAAGAAATCATTTGAGGTTGAAGACCTCGATAGATGTGATTAAATGGCTAACATTCCAAGCATGTGCTTTTAGAGGTCGTGATGAACGTAAGGATTCTAACAACCGGGGGAATGTTATTGAATTGAAAAGCTCTTGGATTCTTATAACGAGGAAGTGGCATCAGTGGTATTATAAAAGACTCCTCAAAATGCTTCTTATCATTCACCTGGGATTCAAAAATAAATTCTTAGTATTTATTATAACAAAATACAAAAATTCATTCATGAGGAGATTAATGATGGAAAGTTTTGTATTATAGTTGATGAATCGAAAAGAGAGCAAATAGCGATTGTTTTAAGTTTCTTTGATAAAGATGGTTTCCTAAGAGAGTGTTTCTTCGGCATTATTCATGTGTTGGACACCACGTTAACAACTTTGAAAGATGAAATTTGTACTGTCCTTACTCATCATAATCTTATTGTGAAATATATTCGCAGTCAAGGATATGATGGTGCTACCAACATGTCTGGAGAGTGGGCAGGGTTGCAGGCCTTATTTTGTGATGAGTGTCCATTTGCTTATTATGTTCATTACTTAGCTCATCGGCTCTAATTGGCATTAGTAGAAGCATCTAAAGAGGTTATACCAGTTAATTAATTTTTTTGTTATTTGACTCTCGTAGTTAATTTAGTTAGCTTATCTTGCAAAAGAAATGATCAATTTAGAGCTGCTCAAGCTGCAGATATTGCTGAAAAACTTGCCATTGATGATGAATTTGAGACTGGTGAAGAAAAAAATCAAATTGGAACATTGAAATGAGCTGGAGATGCTCAATGGGGTTCTCACTTAGTTTCCATTTGTAGCTTGATGAAATTGTTTAGTGCAACTTGTTCAGTCCTAAGTAACATTATTAATGATGGAGCCACTTCGAAACAACGAGCAAAAGAAGATGAAGTTTATGATGCAGTTACATCTTTTGAGTTTGTGTTCATCTTACATCTTATGAGAAAAATTATGGATTTGCAACGCAAGTCTCAAGATATAGTGAACGCAATGCACCTATTTTCTACAACAAAAACACTTATTCAAAAATTCCGAGAAGATGGATGGGTTCCCTTTTAGAGAAAGTTAAATTGTTTTGTGAAAATCATGATATGGACATTCTTGATATGAGTGGTCGTTATACAGCTGGTCGAGGTCGGTCTCGTTCTCAAAGAGATCCCATTACGTTGGAGCATCATTTTCGCATTGAAATTTTTCTAGTTACAGATGATTCTCAATTGCAATAATTGAATAATAGATTTAAGGAAGATGTGATAGAATTGCTCGTTCTTAGCACATCCTTGGATCCTAGAGATGATTTTAAATCAGTCAATATTGAAGATATTTGCGAGCTTGCAAATAGATTTTATCCTATGAATTTCATCAAGCAAGAAAGATTGCATTTGAAGTATCAGTCAAAGACCTATAAGTTAGATGTTTACAAACTTCCTGAGTTTAAAGAATTGAAAAAAATTCTAAGTAATGCCAAGTGTTGGTAAAAACAAGGAAGTCAAGAAGTCATCCTATTATTGATAGATAGATTCGTCTTGTATTAACTTTGCATGTTTCAACAGTTATATTAGAATATTCATTTTCAGCTATGAAACTTGTCAAGAGTAAATTGCGCAATAGGATGAAAAATAATTTTCTAGCTAGTTACTTGATTACATATATTAAGAAAGACATTGCTCAAGATTTTAATATTGAGTTTATCATAAATATTTTTTATGTTATGAAGGAGCATCAAGCACAAATTCAAATGCCTAAATTTAGTTGATAGAGACATATAGGCATATAGCACTGATAACTATATTTTTTTGTAAGTAAATACATACAATAGAATATGTAAAAAATTTAATATTATTGTCATTTTGTGTTGGTAGAAATTTGTATTATAGTTTAATTTTTTTTCTCAATTATGCTTTCGCCTCTCATAATAAGAATCATGAATTTGTCCCTGCATTAAAGCACAATGAGACATCTTTGATTGAATAACCATTAAGGTCCAGCCACCCATTTTGATCCATTTTTCTTTCTTTTGAAAAAAAAAAGAATAAAGTATGAAAATTTTTAGATGGAAAAAAAATAAAATTTTCTTGTATTGGATAAACAATAAATTTTATCGTAAAATTAAATTACTTGGGGGTCGTCAAAGTATTTTTCTTCAAATCGGAACCGTCCACATTTTACGTGGGAGTGATTATATCCTCCATGCAAAAATTAAAGTAAATTAATTATCATTACGTACTTGATCGAAGGTGATAATTTTTTAATTTTTAATGAATCAACGTCCCGATGAAATGCCTTTCAATACCCAATAGATTTCAAATTTGACGAGAGTAATTAAAACAGCAAGACAAACAAAGTGAACGTTTGGGATCATCATAATTGTGTTGCGATCATTTGACTATTGTACATTATTCTATAGCATAATAAGTTGGTTCA
>BRYE01000001.1:20311899-20321899 GCA_030159115.1 Actinidia arguta var. hypoleuca
AAACCAAAAAATAGAGTGAAGGTTTCCAAAAAAATAAGTCTACAGTCATCGCAAATGTTATTGCACGCACCAAAATAATATTATTTTGGTAAAAAAAATCAAAACAATGTCGCTTTGATTTTTTAAACAAATACGGCTTTTAGTTGAACGACGTCGTTTTATTTTTTTTGTACAAAAATAACGTCGTGTTGGTACATGCAATAACATTTCCGTGACTGTAGACTTACCGTTTCCAAAAGTGTTAATAAGGGATTGAGTTGAAATTAAATATGATTATATATAATTTCATCTGTTGGAGATCAGTTTGATAAAATTAGCTGATTTGAAGAAGGAAAAAAAAAAGCATTTGCTCCATCCACATAATATTTCTAACCTAACACATTATGTAGGTAAACACAGCGGTAATTGGATACGAATCCAAAATGACATAGACGATAACACAAAAAAATATATGACATGACACATGAATATGTAATGACATGTCTCGAATATATATAGTACGACATAACACATGTCCGTTATACCCTCCATAACCTAGCCCTCATGTCAGCGACAGAGCTACAGCAGGGTCAAAATTATATAATTTAAGATAAATTATTATTTTTGTATAAAGTCAAAATTATATTTATAATAAATTATATTAAAAATAGTAGTGTGATTTTTTTTTTTAATTGAGTCAATTGACTCCATTTGCCATGTGCATTAGAGTGTTTCTTTAAAAAGACTCAACTCCATTTTTGGGCCAAATATGAAACCATAACTTTCTATTTTGGAGTTGTTAATTCCAGTCAACTAATCAACTCTTTCTGTTAATATTGAATGGTTCATGGTTGACCCCAATACGCTGAGAGGATTGGAAATATCAAATATTAAAGTCCTCCAATATTGAAGGTTATTAGATATATGGAACACAAAAGAATATCTAATATGGTAAACTTCAATGAGTTTTTTTCAAATCTATTTTTAGGCTATGTTTGGATAAAGGTTTTAACAAGGGAAAATAAAATAAAAATAGAAAATATATATGATTTAAAGGTCCCGAACGATTGAATTATTTAATTTTTTCTTAAATTACCCCTCAAAAATAATCATAAATTCTTTTGAACGTGTTTACGTGTGGATATAGGTGCATTTTTAGAATTCATTATCTTTCGAGCTGATTTAGATCACATTAAATAGATGTTCTTTTAAAAAATTGAAACTCTAAAATTAGATAAAGTTTTTTCAATAATTTGGGAATAGCGATTTATACACTCCCCTTTACTCCAATTGCACTTCTTATTTTGTCTTCCAAATTAGGGTGAATTTTTTCAAATGCCATTTGATGTAGCAAAAATATTTAAGTAAAAGTGGTATTAGGGCACCAAATAAAGAAGAAAAAAGAGATGCAATCGGAGAAAACTAAAGTGTGAAAATCATTATAATAATTTTATTTGTCAAAAAAGTTGGGGTAAATTTCACTAGCATCAACCAAGGTTTGCTCATATTACACAAAGCTCCCTCTAGTATGTAACATTATACGAACCTCTTTTCTTTTTGAAACTGATATATACAGTTTTCCCCTTTCGTTAGGAGACATCCAAAAAGTTAACTGAAGTTGCTGATGTTAGCATGTTTTCACTCCTAAATGCCAAAAATGCCCATCCTGGCCTTCTAGACTCTCACTCTGTGAACGAAGGGTATTATCGATATTTCATCAATCAGATATTTACTAAAGGTATTATGGTCATTTACTCTAATAAATTAACGTTGTTTAGTCTCACTTTAACCAAAGGGGAAAACTGTATATTAATTTCAAAAGGAGAGTTGATTCGAATAATTTTACATACTATAGGGGATATCTGTGTAATATGAGCCAACCTCAGGGGACGTTAGTAAAATTTACCCAAAAACTTGATATTTTGTATCTTGGGTCTATAAGGTGTGAACCAAATGAGAATGGGGTGTTTTTGGACTTTTACGTCGACAAAGAAGCCTAGCCTTTAGACTCATTAGCACAAGGGACCTTATAATAACCCTACCAAAACTAGCGTCCAAAAGAGCTTTTGACACTTGAATTAATATATAATATTTTTCACATGCTAATATTTCCAATTATATGGAGTATAAAAAAACATAAAGATTCTTTTATCTCCACTAATTTAATAATATTGTTTTTTGTTGGTACAAGCTTTTTCTCAATTGACTTGGTCTTATTTTAGGTTTCTTGCATGTTTTGAGCTCGTAAACGTGAAATTTGTAAATTTTTTAAAACAAATTTATTTAGGTTAATTAACAAATTTGATCATAACTCATTTATTTAAAAAAATTACAAAATAAATCCCGGGGTTTGATCTTGGTAATGTCAACCCATTACAATTCGAGTCATCAGTTAGTATCTATTTATGTAACTTGATGGCAATAATTGAAAACGATTAGGATAGTGACCACTGGACAAAAATCAAATGATTAAAAACTTACTAAGGTTTCAGAAGTTTTAGATTCTTTAATTCTACTTAAAATTTAACCTTTATTTTATCCAATTATTGTCTCTCTAACTAGATTTTGCTTGTATAAGTGCCATAATTATAGGGATTAAGCCTTTTTTCAATCATTTTTTAAAAATAACTAAAAACTTTTTAGAAATTTTTCACTAAAAAAACAAGCCGGATTTTTGTTTTAAATATTTTAATATTTTGACGTTTTTCTAGTTCGTCTAATTACTACAAATCAAAAAACTAAAATTTTGATTTAAAAAAAGAATTATTATCATAAAAAAATAATACACAAATGAAAACCCCAAAAAAGTTCAAACATTGACTTCAAATTAGGCAATTTTATTGACCTATTCTATTTAATAATAATAAAAAAAAAACATACCATTTAGACTTTGGCAAATGATCGAGCTTGAAGAGGCACAACTCGGTTTGGGGGCCCCATTTGACCAACTCAATTAGATTAGTGTGGTTCAAACACCCAAGAACTAATGAATCGTATATAATTTATGCTCGTATATTTTACGTGTTATGATTATTTTATTGATGAGAAGAATCTGAAAATATAAAGAATTTATTTAAATTTAAAAAAAAAATACATTAGAAATTCAAAAACTAAAGAAGATAAAAAAATTGAAAAATCTAAACCTCTTCTCAATAAGAAATTACATAAATTTTTTAGAGGGTCAAGACAACCACGTGAATGGGTCTTAATTCTTGCCAATTCCTTTATCATTGACCTTGAATAGAATGGAATTAGATATTCTGCCCACTAGCTAGCTAGCTATTCATGAGGTGAAAAGTCTCATTTGAAATGAGGAGGTGATAATTGGAGGAGGGAGAGTATGGAATAATCAACCCAAAACTTATGGGTAAATTTGTTTCTATTTTTCTTCGTCATATTTAATTGAGATAAATTAATTATTTGTTATGTAGTCTCCTGTACCACATATATTATTTAGTTACTTATTTTGCGATACCCCAGTATTCATCCCCCAATTGAATTGGTTTCGGGAGGCACAAATCTAATAGTAGCAAAGTTGACGGCTAAATAAATCTCCAGTGATTATGAGCGAATTTGAATAAATAACCTCTTGAGCACAAAGTCAGAATCTTTATCAGTCGAGCTACTCCGAATAGTTTATATAATTACGGACGTAAACCCGACGAGTTGAAAAGAAAATCAGAAAATGAAAATATTACTATTAATTTTCCAACAAATTTATTGGCCTAGACCCTATGACAAATTGAAAGGAAAATTAAAAAATTATTAATTTTCCAATTCATGACTATTTAATTGTGAGTCACTCTCAATGAAAGGTTGGTTGAATCATCAATGAGTGTGTCCCGATCTGAATACGCGGACAGGACTCATTTGAAAATATCCAAATCCTTCAGTTGACTTGGCTTGGCTCATTCTATTCCCACTCCAATGTTTTCTCAGTACTCCCTTCTCAAAATTTTATCCTCTTCTTCCCGCCCCAACCACTAGCAAAGGCTCCGCTAGGATCCACAACACCGTCGAACCAGACACCCCATACATCCCACCTCCCCCGACTACCCACCTTTGCCTTTACCACCGTCTCGAGCCTCCCTTCAACACCGACGCTCCAATAACCCCCAGAAGGGTTGGAGCCAATGCTCAGGGTGGCATAGGCGATGGAGAGTAAGGGAGGGGTATAGGGCGGCAAAGCCAGCAATAGTGGAGGTAAGGATGGGCAAGTTATGGGACAGGTGGGTGGTGGTCGATTATGGCTTGGGTTGGAGTTTGGGCTAGGGTTAGTTTTTAGAGTTTGAAGATGGTCAGATAGAAAAAATAAAAACTTTAATATTCTTAAAAGATATTCTTAGAAAAAGGGTTACAAGAAAAGAAGGCGGTGGCAATAGACTAATAGAGCAAATCCCAATCGACATTGACCTTGCAATAATTGGAAGTATATAAAGTTTCCCATTTAAGTTTATTAGGATTTAAGAAAGGCAAATTGTTTTCGCCAACCTTTATTAACCTCCCTAAACATCATAGGTCGTAGAAATTCATTTCATTTCTCACCTTAACTTACGAGATAATCTATATTTCTAAAATTCAAAATCATAGTTAAATTCACTTGAGCATATGAATCTCACATAATCATGTGAATCTGATCTATTCATTTTGAATTTTAAAAATTTTTCTTAGTCCAAATTTTAGGATCAAAGCAGTATAGTACGAAGTAAATTATTAAGTAAAAGATAATAATTAGTGTTAATTTTATAAATTTGAAAAATAAAAAAAATTCAATTAATTGTATAAAATTAAAGGCCAAAAAGTTACCTCCACATCTATCCCACCATATACTAACCCTATCATATGCTGTGGTATGTAAAAGTATTTATCGTAGTTTTTGCATACTGTTTATTAATTGAAACTATTTTTTTTTTTAAAAAGTCAGACGGATTGATTTTTAAAAATTCATATTTAATTTGTTTTGATATATATTTTTAAGTAATTAATTTTCAACACAAACTCGTAAATCCGTGTTGTTTCTTTCAACTGCGAGGCAAGTGGCACCCCTTATGATTTGTTCTTCTGGACAGAAATACACTTTCTTATTGGGATCTTTTGTAATTCTTCCAAACTAAGCCAAGTATTCCTTACTAGATAATGTCCGAATATTGCAGATAAATACACAGACTCTGATTTAGTACTCACACCACAACTTCTTCATTTTTGCTCTCTCTCTCTCTCTCTCTCTCTCTCTCAAAATGTCTGGGTACGGCGGAACAAGAGAGCTGGATCAGACGCCGACATGGGCCGTTGCTGGGGTCTGTTTGATCATCATCGTGATTTCTATTGCCCTGGAGATGGTTCTCCACAAACTTGGAAAGGTACTTTTCGTCCAATCAAACCCCAAAAATCAGGATTCAACTTTTTGTTGGTGTTTCAAATCTTTGCTCTGTATGAGATGGGTCAATTTCTCTGTTTCCAAAAATCATATTTGCTAGTTTTGGTAAAAAAATTTGGTTATTTTCATATGGGTTATGCGAATTTCGCCTTTTTATGTAGTTGCAGACACTTTTAGAAACAAGAAACTCTACCGTACGTCTCAGAATTTGAACCAATAAGATAGATTCACGTGAGAGCGAGAATTTCACCTAACCAAATAAATCTGAGTCATTTATTTTGAATTCTATAAACTTTTTTGATTCCAAATTTTGGGATCCTAGTTTGGAAACAGCGAGTTAGTTGTCTTTCTGTTAAGCTTCTTAGTCTATTCTGTTTTTGTTTTTGTTTTTGCTTTTGCTTTGAATTGTTATTTTTATTTTCTTTATTTAGATTCTGAAATGACTTGTTCATGTGCTTAATTCAGTCCATAGCTGAATTTCTTGGTGTTTTTATTTATTTATTATTATTTGTACACAGACTTATTGGTTTCAGTTTGTTATTTCAGTGGTTCACTGAAAGGCACAAGAAAGCTCTGGTTGAAGCTCTGGAGAAAGTCAAAGATGGTAAAGAACACAACTTAGATTACAGCTCAATAATTGATCTGGAACTTTTTTATGGTCTATTTTGCTTTATTGAATTAAATTACACTTTCCACCCTTACAATTCTACCCAAATCCCACTTTGCACCAATCGTGTCTGTCAAAGCCCTTACACGATAGGTCCAATGTTAACCTGGTCCTTACGTCTGTTTTTCGTTCGATTTTCACGTGGCCTCTTTTCAAAATGCCACATGTTTTTTTTTAATTTTAATTTTAATAGAAGGACCACGTTGACACGGAAGGGGTTAATTAACACAATTGAAACCGCGAAGTGTCACAACTTATTTTACAGTTCAATAATGAGAAATTGGTCTAGAACTTTTTTATTGCCTATTTTGCTTTACCCTTATAGTTCTACCTAATCCCACTTTGCCCTCATCATGTCCGTAAAAGCCCTTACACGATAGGTCCAATGTTAACGAGTTTCACGTAGCGACTTTTCAACATGCCACATGGCTTTTTCTTTTTTGTTAATTTTAA
Source organism: Actinidia arguta var. hypoleuca (assembly GCA_030159115.1). NCBI lineage: Eukaryota > Viridiplantae > Streptophyta > Magnoliopsida > Ericales > Actinidiaceae > Actinidia > Actinidia arguta. The sequence goes on from BRYE01000001.1 coordinate 20,318,376, forward strand.
CGGAAGGACCACATTCGTGGAGGAGCCAAACTAGGGTAAGTGGGTTCAATTGACCCGATCCCACTAGAAAAAAATTATATTATTATCCATAATATAATTTATCATAAATATAATTTTGATCACACAAAAAATTAGTAATTTTTTCTGAATTTTGCAATTTTAATCCCATTGAACTTAAGTTCTGACAATTTTGACTTCGTTGAACCTAAATTTTGACCCCATAAAAAATTGTTAATTTGCCCTAAATTTTATAAATTCTACAATTTTGTCACCGTTGAACATAAGTTTTGAAAAATTTAAAATTTTGACCGTACTAAACCTAAGTTTTTGCTCCGCCCCTGACCACGTTGACACAGAAGGGGTTAATTAACACAATTGGAACCATGTGGTGCTTAATTGAACTAAAGACAGATGAAAGGGCTACATTGACCGATACAATTGGAAGTAAAGGGTGTAAAGTGTAATTTACACTTCTTATTTTTTTTCATTTTTTTGAGCCTAAAAGATAGCAATTTTTTGGTTCGATTCCTGCAGAGTTGATGATTTTAGGTTTCATTTCGCTAATTCTGACATTTAGTCAGTATTACATTGCGGAAATCTGTATTCCCGAAAACGTTGCCAATACTATGCTGCCGTGTCCTTTGAGAAAGGACGAAACGGGTACCAAGGGAAGGAGGCTTTTGTGGTATGAGCACAGAGTTTTGGCTGCCGGTAGCTATGCTTTAAAATGCAAGGAGGTATATATGTGTTAATTTCTATATATGCTTTTATAGAGATTGAGTTGTGCCCAAAATCGAACAAAAACTCCACACACACACACACACACACACACACAGAAACACTCACGCACGTACAGAGACACATATTTTGCGAGGTTCGGCAACTTGCCTACATATTCGGGTGGTACAGCAAATTCACTATATACAGAGAAAGATTTATAAATACAATACACACATTATATCTCACTCTCTCATTGGTGGTTTGGTAGTGGCAGAACAATCACCACCTCTCTGACACTCTCTTTGCCTCACTCTGCATCTATACTCTCTGCTCCTCCACACTATTCTACAGCCTATACAAGAGGTATATATAGGCCTAGATACACAGATTTGTGAGAGTATTAATGTCCTCCTTGGGAACTCAAAAGCACCATTGGGAGGGCGCTCCACTGGGAAGGATTGTCCTTCAAAATAGATGGGTCAAACTCTTGGAACCCAAATATTAAGTTAGAGCCAATTTCCAACAGATCGTGCTATTAGAATTTGAGCTACTTGTGAATATGAGTGCAATTTGAGTTCATTGTATTTGTTTGTTTGTTTCTTTTGTTGAGAAAATACATCAAGAAGTTTTGGGATCGCTTTGGATTGTGAAATTTACCGTTTTGAAATATGTGTTCTGATGAGTAAATCTTCCAGTTTTGAAAGAACTCGGTCGACTTCTAATCATTTTCGTTATTCTGTTTTTCTTAAATCGATTCCCTTCTTACCAACAGGGGCAGGTGCCACTTATAACTGTCAGCGGGCTGCACCAGATACACGTCCTCATATTCTTTCTAGCCGTCTTTCACATGTTTTACAGTGCAGTCACAATGGGGCTCGGTAAACTAAAGGTACGTAATTTGGGATATGATAAATTTTTTTATTTGCTTATGTTGTATTTGGAAATATCGTTTCACCTCAATGTTGATGTGTTATGTAACATAAGCCTTGTTAGAAACTTGAATCTAAACCAACCCAAGCGCGACAATTTCTGTATTAGGTTAACATAAACATACGGGGACCAAAAAACAAGTCAAACGAGTAGGTTATTGCTTGTTCAAGATTAGCTTGAAAACTTCTAATCCCTAGTACGGATTTATCTAGCTCGAATCGTGGGAAAGAAAACAAACAAACAAGCTTTAACCAAGTCGTCTCATTTGGAAATTGAGTAATTTTGTAAACCAATTAGCCAAATACATTTAACAAATTTGGAAAGTGGATGGTTTCGTTGTTTGATAAAAGGTCTACTATGCAGATTCGTGGGTGGAAGCAATGGGAGCAAGAGACTTCGTCCAATGACTATGAATTCTCAACTGGTATTATTTCGCGATGAAAATGACTAATTCTTTGTTGTTTTTTTGAGAATTCTCTGTTTCTTCTTGATTTTTAATACTAGTGTTTCAATAATGGGAACATGCAGATAATTCAAGGTTCAGGCTCACTCACGAGACATCCTTTGTGAGAGCGCACACTAGTTTCTGGACTAGGATTCCACTCTTCTTTTATATAGTAAGATACAATATTTCTAAATTCTCATTTTCACTTGATCTTAAAAATCACGAATTGTGTATCATCTGTTCAATTCGAAGCGAACTTTCTCCATAACATACTTTCCAAAATTGCAGGGATGCTTCTTTAGGCAATTTTTCAAGTCAGTTAGTAAGTCAGATTACTTGACCTTGCGCAATGGCTTCATCAATGTGAGGTTTCTATATTACAAAAAAATTTAAGAAATTTTAGATTATCTTTATTTTGTCTAACCAATTAAGTTGTTTTTATAGGTGCATTTGGGTCCAGGAAGCAAATTTAATTTCCAAAAATATATCAGGAGGTCATTAGAAGATGACTATAAGATAGTTGTGGGAGTCAGGTAATACTAGTTTCCAAATTTGATGGTTTGATAATTTGATCATGCCTAATGGTTTTGGGGTATTTATTTGTTCCCAAGTCCTGACATAGTTTGTTCATTGTGTTGACAGTCCTGTTTTATGGGCTTCATTTGTGGTTTTCTTGCTCCTGAATGTTAGTGGTGAGGCACTCTTTCTTTCGTAGGGATTTTCAATCTCAATATGTAGGACTCTATTTGGATAGATATGGATTTTAAAAGAAGGAATTCGACACTAATTATTCATCAAGAATAGCTCTAATTTAGATTTAATAATTCATATGGATTTCGACATGGAATTTGTGAGTTCTATTAAGATGGATTCGAAATGCCAATTAATTGATAATTTTTGTGGGACAAAACTGTAAGATTTGGTTCCGGGGTATGTTTTGTGCTCATGGGCACAACATAGTGTGTTACCCATAAAATGTGGGGCCAACTCGGAAGTCAATAGCATAATTAGAACCCTTCATTTTATAGAGCTCGACAAGTAGAGTATCCATGTTCAAAATTGGTTAATTGGACATCGGTAGCCGTATAATCAGGCCACATTTGCGTCATAATTTATTCTCAAAATCATGATTTTCATCCATTTCTTCAATATAAATATGTCTCGACCATTTGACTGCTGATACATGATTTTTGTCACAGATAATCTACTCAAAGAGGCATAAAGAATGAGGCTCCCCAAACTCACATTTAATACGTTATTTGAAATCCATATCTATCCAAACATAGCCTAATTTATCACTTTCAACTTGAATTAAGAGATGGTAGTATTTTCTTATAAATTATCCTATATCTCTTTTTCAGGGTGGCAAGCATTGTTTTGGGCATCCTTAATCCCTGTTATTGTAAGGAAATCTCTCCTCTCACTCATG